>ML426944.1:0-18713 GCA_005239525.1 Nicotiana knightiana | reverse complement strand
CTTCTTCTTCAAAACCTTTTGAAAAACCAAAGAAGATTGATATTATAGATTCAAATCCTTATTCTTTAAAAGAAGTTTTTACTCGTCTTGAGAAAAAAGGCAATCAAGATATTGAAATAAGACATACTTCTCTTGATGATTTAAAAACTGAAGTAGAAAATCTTAAAAACGAGATTAAATCTCTAAAACAGAATCAGATGATTCATGATCAGAGAATCTCTCAATTAGAGAATGATGAGAATCATGATTCTCCTCCCTCAACAACACCTACTGATAAAGGAAAAGGTATAGATGATGATATTCCCAGTAGTTCGAAACAAGATAGTTTTCTGGGACTGATGCAGATTGTAACTGCACATAGATGGTACATTAAATGTACTATTTTAATTAAGCATAATTTTAAAATCACTAGCACTGCAATGATCGATAGTGGAGCAGATGTTAGTATTCTTATTATTATTATTATTATTATTATTATTATTATTATTATTATTATTATTATAACAACAACAACAACAACAACTTTCCATTCCCTCACAAAATCCACTAATTTCTTCTTTTCTTCTTTGTCAAAATTTCTCCAATCATCTACATGTAGAGGTGTTAGCTCTGGAGTTATGGCAATAATTCCTAGAAAGCTAGCAAGCTTTCGACCCTCTTTCCCAATAGCTTGGTTACGATTATTAAACGACACATCAATTGTCTTTCCCGGCGAAAGTTTCCAAATATCTTTTAGTAAAGTAGGTCCATGAACCTTTTTTGCTTCTGAATTACCTAGAATGAAAAAAACGGAATAATGTGGTGACTTCAAGAATTCTAACTCTAGATACTTTAACATTACTCTGTTGAAAGAGACTACCAAAGCATGAGTTTTACTATAAACATCACAACAATGTCAAGGAATTACAATAAAGTGCTCATATCGGAACTGAAGTTAAGGCCGTAGGAAATTACTCACAACTAGCATAGATCTTAACTAACAGAAGGTTCACCAAGGCCAAAGTAGTCCACTAAAGCATTAGCAACTGTTTTAGTTAAGAACAAACTCAACCAAATTCACACATACTAGCAAATGAAAGCTATCATCTAATGTTATACATAATTAGATTGCAATATTATAGAAGCATTACCTGAATCTTCATCATGTTGAATCTCAGTTCCACCATCAAAACTATTCAACTCATTAGATTGACCATCACGTGCTTGGGCGTCAGAGTAGTTCTGACTATCCATAACCTGCTCAATATATGGATGGGCTCTAGAGTAGTTTTGACCATCCATCAAGTGCTCAATATAAGGTCTCACATCTTCATCTTCATCTTGTTCAACCACCATTCGGTTGCGAGCTCTAGTTTGCATACTTCTTTTTTCAAAATAAAGAAACTATCTAGCTGCATTAAGTTATACTAGTACCCCATTCACTCCAACCAATCAACAGGTCACATGCAAAATAGGAGGAATCATCGTCCTCATCTCAAGCTCTGAAAAATAAATGAACAGCAATTCGTGCATACAAATAAAGCGTGGCGCAAAGATAGTTCAAGAGATAAAAGGAATTGATGCACTAGCAAAAACTATTGTCCAATTATAATAGCACCTTAGCATATTGCAGTACAAGGTCTGCAATCAAAAAAATATAACTAAAGGAATTCACTCAATTCCACCAAAAATCAACCAATACAAACATAGAAAATTCATAGCTGACTAACATGCATCTTGTATGAAATGGCTCAAATTGAAAAAAAAAGTATATTTATTCAAATTTTTGCATTAAAAAAATCCCTAGAAGTTCTTAAATAACACTTGCAAGAAAACTACTCTATAAGTTCTACCTATCTTATTCAGAATCATATTCATTTTCAATGTCATTTTCTCTCTCAACATTAGCTTCACCATCATTTAGAGAAGCTTAAGAATGTACGTTTGTATCAATTACTATCCCATCAAAACTACTTCTTACCCAATCATTATACTCATCCTCGGGAACACGAGCATTTTCTAAGAGAGCCAAGTCATTGGCATCACTCTGAATTGATGACTCAAACTGCAAACTATTTTCCTCTCCCATATTAAAAATATCTCGAGGTTTAATTAACCTAGGGACAAACCATTCATGATCTTGAGTATCTTGTACAAATATTTGTTTAACCAAAGAATTAGATCCTTTGACCAAAGCTATTTTTAGGATGAATACGGGTTTTTGATAATCTAGGAAATAATAATCAATAAAGAGGAGTAAGTAAATAGACAATAATATGGTGCACAGGAAAGTAAAATGTATTGTATTCGTAGTTCAGATGTCCTTTTCAGGTTATATTTTCCTCCTTTATATATGGAGTTTCCTAATATAATGTATGCCCTTTTCAGTGATTGAGCATTAATGACTAATTATGACATTAATGTAATGTTACAATGAGTAACCGTAACTGTTGCGTGAAGGTTGCGTAACGTGTTGATCACTAATTGAAGATCTCTGAATCTTCCCTTTGTTCCGCCCAGATACATTTTGACCGTGTCTCTTCATCTTCTCAATCAGGTTGGGATTTCCATAGCTAATTACCCTGTGGGTGTGATTTGCCGTGCCTATTTTCCCCGTACCTCTTCATAGAGTCTCGTCCAGCTGTTCTGTTTTCATTGATCCACATAAACTGCTGAGTCATCAAGATTTATTACACGTGTGAAGCTCTTTCTTACCAATACAGATAGTCCGGCCACTTACCACATATTTATCGATTAATATTTGTAAGTGGATACTCATTTATGGCGGGAATATTTTGCCGCCGCTTCACTCGAAACATTGCATCTTTCTCTGAACGTAGGCGCCGCTTGTCACTTCTATTTAATGCTTATGCCACGTGGAATTTCCGGATTGGTTCTGCAATTGTTCAGCGCCTTTTAGGGATTTTTGCGGCTGCATCAGTCAAGAAGTGACATCTTCAATTATGGCTTTCCCATCGTTGTTGTTTGTTTTCATTTTTGATGGTTGTCTTTGAGTATAAATACCCTTTTTTCCTTTCTTCACTTTCACGAAAAACTTTTAGCTTTCATTCCTTATTTCTAAAGAACTTTTTCCTTGACTTTGTAAATATGTCTTCTTCGAACCAATCTAAGGGAGTGATAGATGTAGAAGATTTGACTCCCTCTTCTGCTCCGACGCGGAGCCGGAGAGGTGGTAGATTGAGGAGTTTAGGTTCTACTCCTTCAAGGGGTTCTTCCTCTTCTCAAATTACTTCCTCTCATTCTTCTAGGTCTTTAACTTCTCCGAGAGCTAGGGCTTCCAGATCTTCGTCCAAAGGTAGAGAACATCACGAACCTTTGCACGAACCACGAGTCGATGAGATAATACCTGCCGAGTTTACCTTCGCTAGGGATAGTCAGGCCCTTAGAGATCAACTTTCTTTGTCGTCATATTTTGATAGTGTTGATAAATACCCTTCCTTGATCACCGAGGGTTTTATTCCTCTCGTTCGCAGGGACTGTTTTCGGGAGTCCGATTTTTCGGTCATTGATCCAAATGGTAACCAAAGAATAACGTCTTACAAGACGACGTATTCTTTTGTTTATACCTATCCCTTTACATTAGCGTTTAAGCCTCCCATTGACCCGGTTATCATCGAGTTCTGTCGATTTTTCAAAATTTGCTTGGGATAAGTCGGTCCTCTTGTATGGCGAGTCGTTGCATGTCTTAGATGTTTGGCTACTTTAGCTTCGGTACCCTTCACCTTTAATCATCTTATTCATCTTTATTCCCCAATGTAGTGTTCCATCAAGGAATTTTTACTCTAGCTGCCAGGAGTAAAAGAGTGTTAGTGACTCCTAAAGGTGATAAGGATCGAGGTTGGTACCTTTGATACGTTGATGTTCCTACGATTGGATTAGTAGGTGAAGAAAATCTTCCCTTCCCTGAAAAGTGGAATCGTGCACGTGAGTACATTTTAACTCACATTCCTTGCTTTTCTCTTTAGATGTTTTACTAACACCGTAGTTGTTTCTTCTTTTTGCAGCAACTATCGAGAATGTCTCTGGTATCCGAGATTGGGCAGAAAAGCTTCTGTTAACCGCTCCGTTGGAAGAACGGTCATGGAAGTACTTCACCGGAAGTACGGTTGGAGAGTTAAAACTCACGATAAGCGAAGCTTTTATTTCTGCTTCTTTCTTTGCTCGAGTCTTTTTACCCCTTTTCTTTTAATAGGGTTTCCTGCTCGTGGAGTCTCTACTGCATCTGTCCCCAAACTGTCCCTGGCTCAGGCCCAGGAAATCATTTCTAGCTCTTCGTCCTCAAAGAGAAAGGCAGGTGGGTCAAGGACCTCGGAAGAAGAAGAGGAAGAGGAGGGCACTTTGGTGCATAGGTCATGCAGAAGGAAGGTGGTATCAGACGACGAGTCTACACCTATCATAGTGCCTTCCATGCCTGAAGTTGGACAGTCCGCCTCCGAGGATGCTACTCCCTCTCCCGTGCGTGAATCTATTGACCATTTATTCTGTGAAGGTTTTGGTCCTGCTGCTGATGAAGCTCCCTTGGCTGTTTTTTCTCCTTCTCTTAGAGAATTTCCTCCACCTGTTCCAGTTATTTCTCCTGCTCCCGTGGCTTTTCCGGCCCCTCAGACTTCCTTGCCCGTGGCTCCTGCATCTCTACCTACTTTTGTGCCTTCTGTTACAGAAGTAGGGTCTTCCAGCAGGGAGATGAGGCAGGTGATGATAGAAGTCCCAGCAGTGGGTAGTCTCTTTAAAAAGTCTGACCCGCCGGATGTGTGGTTTAAACCGTTGATAGGCCCGATAGAGAGAGCTAAGTTGGACAACCACAGTTCCCTTACATGGGCTAATGCAATCGTGCATACTTCTTTAAAGGTAAAATGCATTTTCATGTGTTTTATTCTTGTATGTTTATTTACCATATCTAATTGTCTTTCTTGTGCAGATCAATCTTATAGACACGGAGCTTATGAAGAGGGTTTCTAACACGAAACAGGAAGTGAAGGAATGGCATGCTGAAGCAGACAACTGGAAGGAGCAATATGAAAGCTTAAGGCTCGACATGGAGGCCGTAGAAGAAGAAAAGTGTACCTTGGAAAAATAAGTGAGAGTCATGACGGCAGAGTTGGCTGTGGAGAAAGCATCTTCTAATCAGGCGGACAAAGACAAGAACGTCCTTGAATCCTCTTTCGCGGAGTAGTTGTCTCGTGCCTCTGAAGAAATCAGGAATTTGAAGGCCTTTCTGGACCAAAAGGAGGAGTATTCAGGCGAGCTTGTGCAATCACTTACTTAGACCCAGGAAGATCTCCACAACTCTTTAGAAAAAGTCCAATTCCTGGAAAGGTCTCTCGATCCTTTCAGGGTCTCCAAAGATGCTGATGTGGCCGAGAGGGACGACATAAGAGCTGAGGTTATGCTATGGGAGAAAGATTACGAAGCTCTTGAAGATAGGACAATCGTCGATGTTAGTTGGGCGTACATGAACTCTCGCCTCGACACATTGACTGAAATGAGCCGAGAGGGTTTCGACCTTAACGCTGAAATTGCAAAAATCAAGGAAGCCATGGAGAAGGCTCAACAAGGTCAGAATCCCTCTTCACCTGAAGGTGAGGCTCCTGCTGTTCAAGTCTCCTCGTCCTAAGATGCTCCTGCTCCTTCTGCCAGCGAAGTCAACCCACCTCTTGATGAAGTTTAAGAAGTTGATTCCTCCCCTTTTTATTGTGTCAATTGGTGGTTACCCCCAGTCCTATCGGGGGTAAATTCGGATCTCTTAAAGTCCCCAACTGAAAACTTAGGGGATCCTTAATGTACATACAATATATACGGCTAAGTATAAGTTTAATACTTAGTTTCTACTTAGCCGTTTTAACATATCAATGCAAAATGTGACTTTTGTTATTGAGTTTCTATTCTACTCTTTAAGTCTTTTGCATGCTTTATTTTTTGAGGTTTTAGTTTTACCTCTGAGTTTTGCATATAGAATGCTTTAGATTACTCGCACCTTTTCGTAATAGGCACGGTGTCATATAAAATGTGTGCCTTTTTGTAGTAGGCATAATTTATGAAAAAGGGCCCTTTTTGATCGACACTTAATGAAGAAGACATCTCAACTTCATAAAGGTGTAATAATGAAATAGAGTGATAGGAATTTTTCACATGTTTAAGAATATTTTTGAGGAAACTTTTTTGTTTGAACTTTCACAATATTTTACATGTGTTTGATTATTGTCTAAAACTCATGTTGCAACTGTTTTCTTTTAACAGATTTGATATACACTTGTATTTCGTAACTGTTTTTCGTATGTAACAGTTTTTTCGAGTTAATACAAGAGAGCAACTGTTTTTTGTTCGTAACAGTTTTTATTCAAGTTAGGGTTTTCACCCGTAACTGTTTTTGTTGACAACAGTTTTCAATAAGCATGAGGGAAATGCTCTTACATCCGTAACTGTTTTATTTGATAACAGTTTTTTGAACAAGTACAAGGATTTTGATCTTTCATCCGTAACTGTTTTATTTGATAACAGTTTTCTATATGAGTACAAAGATTTCGTAACTGTTTTTAGTTATAACAGTTTTGAATGAGTACAATGATGATGATCTTTTATCCATAACTTTTTTTGGTTACAATAGTCTTTCTTTTGAATATGTACAAAGATGCGCATTTCTTCCTCGTAGCTAACGTTTTGCCTTTAACCTGAACATGTTCGAAGGTTTTTTGGATTAGGCTTTGTGTTTGAGTCTTTGGCTCTTTCGATTTTACTCGTATCACTTAACTTGTTGGGTAGATGGATCTTCAGGCTCGAGCTTTGACTTTTTGATAGTCTTTTTTGCTTCATCTTTGCCTTCCATACTATATAGTCCCCCAAGTGTTTGAGCTTTGAAGAATGAAATCTCGAGTAGTTGACTATTCCTTGTGGTCATTTTCCTGAAAAGGAAAAACATGCGGGAGTTGAAGGTATATAGTTTTTAGATGATGACTGCTTAACCCTTTAAAACGTCCATCAGAAAGTGTAACCCTAGACCGGGAATTCAGTTACTTCCTCGCGTCTTTGCAGGTCTAATATCATCATCTGGTGATGGGTGAGCTTTATGCCTATCATCTAAAAATGTTAGTAAAATTTTAAATGTTCAAAATAAAATCGAACGTGTGATACCTGACCGGGGGTACTTCTTTTCCTTAGAAGTAGTACTTCTTCAAGTGGACGTAGCTTTCCTACGCCTGCTTCTTTCGTTGATTGAAAGACTTTTTTGAGGACGAAGTCCCCAATCTTGAAGTACCTGAGATGAGCTTTACGGTTGTAATAACGCTCTATGATTTGTTTTTGAATTGTCATCCTTATTAGTGCTGCTTCTCTCCGTGGTTCGAGCAGATCCAAATTGGTCTTCAATTCATCGTCGTTTTCTTCCTCCGTGGATGTTGTAAACCTTATGCTTGGTTCGCCAATCTCCACAGGTATTAAGGCTTCTGAGCCATAGACAAGTGCGAACGGAGTTTCTTCCGTGGATGTTTTTGAAGTTGTTCTGTATGCCCATAGTACCGCTGGTAACTCATCAGGCCAATTTCCTTTGGCTTTATCTAGCCGCTTCGTTGACTCAGCTTGACCATTAGCCACAGAGTGGTATGGCTTTGAAGTAATCCATTTGATTTTCCAGCTTTCAAAGAATTTTGTGATTTGCGAGCCTATGAATTGTGGGCCATTATCACACACGATCTCCTTTGGTATCCCAAAGTGGAATATTATGTTTTGCCATAAGAAGCTTTTAACTTCCTTTTCTCAAACCAGTTTAAATGCTTCTGCCTCTACCCATTTTGTAAGATAGTCGGTTAGCACGAGTAAAAACCGTACCTGTCCTTTAGCTGTGGGAAGAGGTCCCACTATGTCCATACCCCATTTCATGAAGGGCCATGGGGATATTATTGGATGCAATAATTCCGCTGGTCGATGCATGTTATTGGCAAACCTTTGGCATCTGTCGCATTTGGATACGAAGTTCTCGGCCTCTTCTTCCATTTTAGGCCAATAGTATCCACCTCTGATTACGTTTTTTACCAAGGATCTCACCCCTGAGTGATTTCCACAGTGTCCTTCATGGATTTCTTTCATCAAAAACTCCGTTTGGTTAGGTACGAGGCATTTTGCTAGGGGCCCTCCGAACATCTTACGATATAATGAGTTGCGAATGAGGCAGTACCGTGCATCTTTGCGGCGAAGTGCTTGAGCTATTTTCTTCTCTTCAGATACGGTGCCATTCTGCAAAAAAATTTAGATTTCGTTTCTCCAATCCCAGGTTAAATTGTTGAAAGTTACCTTATTTCTGTCCTGGTCGATCGCTGAATGGAATAGATGAACGACAATTGCATTGTCTTTGTTTGTTACTTTCGTGACTGCTGCGAGGTTAGCTAATGCATCTGCTTCTGCATTTTCCTCTCTAGGTATTTGTATTACCTTCCACGTTTTGAATTGTCTCACGAGTTCTCGTGCCTTTTCCAGATATTGTTGCATCCGAGTCTCTCGAGCAATGTAAGTCCCCTGCATCTGATTTACTAAAAATTGGGAGTCGCTTTTGATTACGATTTCTCGATTGAAAGTTCTCGTGCAAGTTCTAGTTATAGGATAACATTTANGAACCATCGGTAAATAGGGTCCATAGACCCGGATTAGCACCGTTAAAGAGTTGTAACTCTTTTTCCACTTCAGGGACAATGCTATTACTAAATTCAACGACAAAATCAGCTAAGATCTGAGACTTGACTGTAGTCCTAGGATGATATATTATTTCATGCTCACTTAATTCTATAGCCCACTTGGTTAATCTTCCTGATAGTTCTTGTTTATGCAGTATGTTTCTTAATGGATACGAGGTCACAACTGTGATTGGATGACATTGAAAGTATGGCCTTAATTTTCTAGATGCCATGATTAGAGCTAAGGCTAACTTTTCTAGATGTGGATATCTAGTTTCAGCATCTAGTAATGTCTTGCTTACATAATAAATTGGAGATTGTTTACCTTTATCCCCCCTTACCAAAATTGCACTTACAGCAATTTCCGAGACTGCAAGGTAGACGTACAACCTCTCCCCTTCCTTTGGCTTTGACAGCAACGAAGGTTTTGATAGATAAGCCTTTAGGTCTTTGAGAGCCTGTTGACATTCTTTAGTCCATTCGAACCAATTTTGCTTTTTGAGAACTGCAAAGAATTTAAAACTTTTCTCGGTTCCAAATCTTCCTAAGGCTGCAATTCTTCCCGTTAGTCTTTAAACTTCTTTTTTGCTTATAAGTACATCAGGTATTTCTTCTATAGCTTTAATTTGAGCAGGATTTACCTCTATTCCCCTGTTTGATACAACGAAACCCAAGAATTTACCTGATTCTACGCCAAAAGCGCATTTTCTGGATTCGGCTTCATATTATACCTGCGTAAAATGTCAAAGGTAATAGAGAGGAGCTGGAAATGGTCTTCCTCCCATGTTGATTTTACCATCATGTCATCGATGTAAACTTCCATCATTTTTCCCAGATGTTCCTGGAACATCTTGGTCACTAGCCTTTGATAGGTGGCTCCAGCGTTTTTTAAGCCAAAAGGCATGACTTTATAACAATAAGTCCCCATGTTTGTAATAAAGGAGGTTTTTTCCTCGTCTGAGGGATCCATTTTAATCTGATTATAACCAGAATACGCATCTAGAAAGCTTAACAATTCATGACCTGCGGTGGCATCAATCATTTGATCTAAATGTGGTAATGGGAATGAATCTTTGGGGCATGCTTTATTTAAGTCAGTATAATCTATGCATACTCTCCATTTGCCATTCTTTTTAGGTACTACCACAGTGTTAGCTAGCTAGTTAGGGTACGTTACCTCTCGTATCGAACCAATTTTCAAGAGTTTTTGTACCTCTTCGTCAATCACTTGGTTCTTGAATGGTCATTGCTTTCTTTTCTTCTGCTTAACAGGTACGAAGGATGGATCTTCATTTAGTTTATGAGTCATCACTTCTGATGGGATACCTGTCATATCTGAGTAGGACCACGCAAAGTAATCTGCGTTAGCCTTTAAATAATCAATTAACTTACCTCTTCGACCGGGTCTCAGCCCCGTGCCTATATACTATTTCTGTTCAGGTTTTTGTTCAAAAAATGGAACAGCTTCGAGCTCTTCTGTAGTGTTTTTGATGTGCTCGTCTTCCTCCGGTTCATGAATGACGTCCAGTCTGGAATCTACATCTATGTGGTCCAATGCATCTTTCGTGGTGACTTGATTCACCTTCTCGTGAGTATCTCCTTCCGTATCTGTTTGAACAATCACTTCTTTCGCACCTGTTTAGTCAGTAACTTTTTCTATACCTGTTTGGCCGGTAACATCTGTCTGGGATATTTCTCTATCTTTTGGTTCTTTCGTATCTACTTTTTTGTTATAATGCACCACAAAATTTATATTTCTAGAGGTTTGCTGATCACCTCTAATCTGTCTGATTCTCCATTCTGAAGGGAATTTTATTACCTGATGCAAGGTAGATGGTATTGCTTTCATGTCTTGGATCCATGGCCTTCCCATAATCACGTTATAAGCCATGTCAGTGTCAGCGACTTGGAATTTGGTGTTTTTAGTTACTCCCTCGGCATAAGTGCTAAGTTCGATCTCTCCTTTCGTTATCACTGTAGAGTTGTCAAACCCTGATATGGCTCGTGCCTTTTGGGATCACCTGATTTCCCAAGAGCATTTCTTCCATGACTCTTAGCAAGATGATGTTGACTGAACTACCTGGATCAATCAACACTCTTTTAACGTTAGTGTCATGAATGAGTAAGGATATTACCAGAGCATTATTGTGGGGGAGCATTAGTCCGCCGAAATATGCATCATCAAAGGTTATATCATCCACGTCGGGATTTTCTCGAACCCGCTTTCCGTGTGTAACTGTGATCTTCGAGGCTAATTTGCAAACTATTCCGTTTACTTCCTCTCCTCCATGTATCACGTTGACGGTTCTTTTTGGAGATGGAGGCTTCGGGGGCTCCTGCCTGTTCTTCATGTATGCATGTTTACCTTTATCACTAAACAATTCTGTTAAATAGCCCTGTTTCAATAATTGTTCTATTTCACCTTGTAAAAACCTGTAATCTGCAGTCTTATGTCCATGATCATTATGGAATTCACACCAGAAATCTGGATTTCTTTTAGTTGGGTTTGACTGCATTTCTTTGGGCCATCGAACCTTATCACCCATATTTCTTAATATTGAAACAAGTTCAGGGGTACTTACATTAAAGGTGTGATCCCCAATTCGTGCATTACCTCTAGGTCGTTCATCTCGATCCTTTTTGGATCTATATGAGGACAGGACCGCATCTCTGCTTGGTGGTCTATAATATGACCTGGTGTTTTCAAACTTGGGACGAGTTTCACGTCCCGATGGTCGCAATTAAGGATCGTACCTGTTTTTACCTGATCTCCTATCTGATTCGGAACGTCCNAATAAAAAGCAGTAAAGTAAAAACACAGAGATTTTACGTGGAAAACACCTGGCTCAAAAGGTGAAAAAACCACGACCTACTCCTCAATAGGATTTGCTCAACTCTTCACTAAAAACTCTGACCAAACGAACTTACAAAATAAACTCTTTTGTAATCCTAAGGACTAACTCTAATCCCTTTGTAGTAACTATCCCCTAGCTAATTTCTACACACGTCAAGTTAACTCTAACTTGATCAATACGTACCTATTACAATTGCTTCTATGAAAGCTGAAAGATACAATATTAAAAACTCCTACTACAATCAACTAGACTCAATAATCAATCAGATGGAACTGGTTCTTCTAGTTGAATTGTAGCCTTTGCATCGCACAATGATTCTGCTAGCAAAAATAACTCTGGGAATTTTGCTTTCAGACTTTGATTCACTTCAGCTTTGTGCGTGTTGAATTCCAGCAGAAATACATCAAGTATTTATAGAGTCAGTCGTTGAGCTTGTCTTCCAATTCTAGTTCAACTCTACCTGGGTGAACCAATTCGAACCAAACTCAACTTCCTTTCTTTTGTTACTTTCCTTGCTGAATTCGACTTCAATTAATCAGATCAGTTTGCAACCTTTTCGCATTAGGAGACAATCTCTTGGTTCATTGATATTTCATATTCAAAACATCTCCTAAGCATATACGGTTCATGTGTCAGCTAGTCAGTTTAAGATGTGTGCTCTGATGGACCTGGTTCAACTTGTCAACCTTTTGTCAATCTTCAAAACTATGCAGTGACATGGGTCAACAAATTCCCCATTTTTTATGATGACAAACTCTGTGCTTAATCCTGTATACACTTCAAAGAACTTTGTATGGTTTTGAGCATTAATCATAGAGAATCCAGGTTCAGTAGGTTATAAATATCACTTTAATCTTTAAAAATATTTTTTGAAAAATTCAGCAAGTTCAGCACATATCTATCTTCCCCCTTTTGGCATCATCGAAAAGTTTGCAAAATGATATACTTACCAGTTTTATTAATTATTACTCATGGTCATTTAGGCAACTGCAGGTGCAAAGCATGATTAATCAACACACGAAACCAATAAATGTTAGCTAACTAAAAGAAAAATCCATTGATAAGTAATGATAATCAACCACCGCACAAAAAAACAAAAACAACCAACCATGAGCAAGAAAATAAAAAGAAAAAGAACTGAAACTGATAACTGGTCTTAAGATGGGTTATGGAAGCTCTGAGAAGCCTAAGGATGGGAAGGTGCAGTGGAGTTTGTGGACTTGGATTGTAGGAGAGACAACATCTGCTGAAGAACATCCTCGTTCTTTTCTTTCTCCTTTGCTAATTCAGCTCTAAGAGCATCCCTCTCTTTTTCAACCTCAATCACACGAGACTTCAAGCGAAGGATCTCCATATCCTTAATCTCGTTTTCTTGCACCAAAGTTCTAACTTTTTTGTTGACTGGTTGCTTCCTAGATGAACCAGTTGCATCCACAGGAACATTGACATTGTAGTCACATGTAAGCAAATTTTCCTTCCCAAAATAATCTTTGGCCGTAGCCATCTCAGCCTTCTTTACTGGAACCCCAAAATGTGCAAGCACTGCTGTCAGAATAAAGCCACAAGGAATTGCGTGTGCTTTGGTTCCGTTCACCACTCTGTCAAAGAGTTGGATGATAAAAGCTGGCCAATTAATTTACTTTCCCCTGTACAAGCATTCCATCAATGTAAGATCCATATAATTTTCCATGTGCCTTCTTTCTTGTCTAGGAAGTAGGAACTTAATGATGAACTCAAAGAGTAGCTTGGGTTCAATCTCCTTCTCACTATCACTAAAGAACCTGGTGATGTTGATTGGTGAGGCCATCCCATCTAGACAAGCCCATCTCTGCCTTGTATAGTCCTCATAGCCCTCAGCTAGTATGTTAAGAATAACACCCAGTTCTTTAACATCAAAAGAAACCTCAATTCCTTTGACCATATACGTGACCCTGCCTTCCTTGACACTGGCATTCCCCATAAACTCTACCAACTCAGCTCTTGCCAGTTGCCTTCCATGCGAAGGATCAGGTCCTTCCAGCCTTGCACCTCCAGAGTTTCCATTAGATATAGCATACCAGGCTCCTCTAAATCCTTCACCATCTTACCCTTTAAAATTGTTCTTTTTCCAAACATGGTAACTCTGTCTGTCACCACTCCAATTTCCTTCTCCCCTTCTCCACTCCAGTCTGCATCATCATCATAAACAACTTTCACTCTCTTTGGCTTGGCCCTGGTCTTCTTAACAGACCTTGTTGGTGCAACATACATCCTAGCTGACTTCTTTAAAGAAGCCTTAGCCTTTGTGGGTTTTGGTGTCTCAGCCACGCCTGGAGCAGGTTGCTCCTCCTGTTGGAACAGGTCCAACCCAGTCTCTTCAATCTCAATAGCCTCAACAGGCTCTCCAACTTTTGCTTTTCCTTTTGATGCCCTCTTCTTCTTGCTCTCCTTCAGAGCCTTTTCTAATTTCTCTTCTTCTTCTCTCACAGTGCCACGAGTAGCTCTAACTTTTGGAGCAGAAACATCAGCAACTTTAGAAATTTTCCTTTTTTTTGAAGGAACTGGGTGAGTTGCCTTCATGGGTTTCTGACTCCTTCTTCTCTTGGGGTTATAAGACTCCTCTAGTTTTCTCAACCTTTCAGCCAATTTTTCTTCTCCCGATGAACCAGGTTCATTTGTACCTTTCTTCAGACTTGCAAGACCTGTTGCAGCTTCCTCTACTATGATTCCCCCTAAATCAGTGACTTCTTCACCCATAGTTTCAGGAATGGGGCCACAGATAACCAGCGTGGCACCATCCTCCCTAGATCCCCTCACATCTTTTTCTCCCTCTCTCTCAAGAATTCGTTCTTTTCTCTCACCCTTCTTTCTTCTAGGTATTTTGACATCAACAACAGACCCTACCAACACGAATCTTTTATCAGTAAAAGTAAATTCAGAATCGATTTCAAGATTACCTTTTTCAGAACTGGTTCAACCAGATGCTTCTTCCTCATTAGCTTATTTGAAGGAATCATTGGATGAATCTGACTTAGTACCTTTGTCTGCTTTAATAAGATCCTCCAAGTTTTTCCCTAGCCCCAGAAGCAATAGATTTTCGGGCAAGAACTTTAACACGAAGATTCTTGGGGCAGTAGTAGGGTTTGGAGTGGGTTCTAGAACGGGTGTATTTTGAGGGGATGATGGAATTTCTGGTGATTTGGAGCTGTAAACAGATGGAGAATTGGAGACAGATTCAGAATTTCCTCCATCGTAATCACGATTAGGTGAGTAATTAGACGAAGAAGCTAGTGGAAGTGGAGACATTTTTATGCTTTGTTAAGAGGAAAGGACGAGTTGCAAGTTTTAGGTAGTGTAATATGAGTTAAACTTGGTCTGAAGGAAGCTTTATGAAGATAGGAGTAATGATTGCCTTTTATAACATATGGCCATTAATTTTACAACGGATAAAATTTTTATTCAAGTGGAAGTCTAATGGTTGTAGGAGTGTCATTGATTTGAAGGTTAAGAGTTCCCTATTTCTAGGCTAATTCAGTGTTGATGTGACTCCTTGGAACGCGTTTATTTATGGATTAGTACAAAGACTTAGGAATGAACCAATTATAGATAGACTCTTGCTCATGTGTGACTATAATTGAATTACTATATGGAGAAGAGTACGTACCTTGTCAGTCAGATGAATCAGCATAGATGAACTAGGTTCATCCTGTTTGAAATCTTTAAATTGCCTCAATTTACAAAGATAGATAAACATTAATTAGTATCCAGGGAATCATATTAATACATGGCACAAGAGTATGGCAATAAAGACATGATGCTGAGCAATTATTAATCTGATTAAGTACCTAATTAAAATTTTCTAGCCAAAAATTCATTTATATAAAAAAAAATTTCTTTCTCTTCAATCAGGTGATCTTAATCATCCCTAATTCCAACTTGTTTCTCTCAAAATTCTCCCTACTAAGTGCTTTCGTGAATATATCAGCAATTTGATGATCAGTAGCACAAAATTCGATTGAGATCATTCCTTTTTCATAGTTATCCCTTAGGAAATGGTGTCTAACATCTACGTGCTTAGTTCTTTTGTGATGAACCGGGTTCTTTGTCATACTAATAGCACTAGTGTTATCACAAAATTATAGGAATGCATCCCACATTAATACCAAAATCCATGAGTTATTGTTTGATCCATAACAACTGGGCACAACATGAGGCTGCAGCCACATATTCAGCCTCAGCAGTAGACAAGGCTACTGAATTTTGTTTCTTGGTAGCCCAAGACACAAGGCATGAACCCAGAAAGTGAGCCATACCTGAAGTACTTTTCCTGTCAACCAGGAATCCTGCATAATCAGCATCAACATATCTTACAAGGTCGAAATTACTACCTTTAGGATACCAAAGGCATAAATCAGTGGTGCCTTTCAAATATCTCAAAATTCTCTTTACTAAAGTGAGGTGGGACTCCTTTGGATTTCCCTGAAACGTGGCACATAATCCCACACTGAACACAATATCAGGTCTGCTGGCAGTGAGATACAATAAAGACCCAATCATCTCTCTATGTAGCTGTGGCTATAAGAGTGTCTATTTCTTTTGAGTCTTCTATTTTAAACTTCTTGATCAATTCTTTCACATACTTTTGTTGGTGGATCATTGTTCCATTTGGGTTTTGCTTAATTTGCAAGCCTAAGAAAAAGTTTAGCTCACCCATCATACTCATCTCAAACTCACTTCCCATTAGCATAGCAAATTCCTTGCTCAATTTTTCAGAAGTCGCCCCAAATATAATATCATCCACATATATTTGCACAACCAGGAGATCCTTACCCTTTTCCCTTAAGAACAAGGTACTATCAATTTTGCCTCGTTTGTACCCATGTTCTAGCAGGAATTTTGATAATCGTTCGTATCAAGCTCTTGGTGCCTGTTTGAGACCATATAGAGCCTTGTCGAGTTTGTATACGTGGGTCAGGTGACTCCCTTCTTTCAAAACCTGGAGGCTGCTTGACAAATACATCTTCCTTCAGATAGCCATTTAGAAAGGCATTCTTAACATCATTCTGATAAAGAGTGAATTCCATGTGTGCATCAAATGCCATAAGAAGTCTGATTGCCTCCAGTCTTGCCACAGGGGCAAAGGTCTCATCATAGTCAATTCCTTCTTCTTGACTATACCCTTGAACAACTAATCTTGCCTTATTCCTTGTAACAGTTCCATCCTCATCGAGCTTGTTCCTGAAGACCCACTTGGTGCCAATCACTGATCTATCTAGTGGCCTGGGTACCAAGTGCCATACTTGACTTCTTTCAAACTGATTCAGCTCTTCTTGCATGGCATTTACCCAATCAGCATCTTGTAGGGCTTCCCCAATGTTCTTTGGTTCGATCATGGATAGAAAGGCATCAAACGCACACAGATTTTTCAAGGATGATCTTGTTTTGATTCCGGATGCCAAATCTGTTATGATGTTCTCAAGAGGGTGAGAACTCTGATATCTGTGTGGTTTAAGTACCAACTGTTCATTCCTAGACGATTCCATGGTGTCTTGTTGTTGTGGAGCAGGATCAGGGCCAGGTTGCATATGTTGAATTCCCCCTGTCATGATGCTTGGGGTAGTTGAACCTGGTCCATCACCTGTTCCACCTTCCATGCTTGCTTCAATGTGATCACTGCTTCTTACCAGTCCAAGCTCCTCATCTTCAGGTTCCTATCTCTCAGCAAGAATGTTAGTTTCATCAAAGACAACATGTATACTCTCTTATACACACATATTTATTTTATTATACACTTTATAAGCTTTACTATGTGATGAATATCCCAAGAATACTCCCTCATCACTTCTGGGGTCAAATTTTCCTAGGGAATCTTTGCCATTATTGTGTACAAAACACTTGCATCCAAAAGCCCTAAAGTGGGATATGTTGGGCTTTCTCCATTTAATTAATTCATAGGGAGTTTTCTCTACCAGAGGTCTAGTCATGCATCTATTGATTATGTAACACGCAGTATTTATAGCTTCAGCCTAGAAACTGTGAGGTAGTTTGCTAGATAGGAGCATGGTTCTTGCCATGTCTTCAAGAGTTCTGTTTTTCCTTTCAACAACCCCATTTTGCTGTGAGATTCTAGGAGCAGAAAATTTATGATTAACACCATGTTCATCATAGAACTCACNTCTACTCAAAGTTCTCATAGGACCACATAGATCCATATGAACCAGTTCCAACGTCCTGGTGGTACTGACTATTTTATTACTTTTGAAAGAGGACCTTACCTGCTTACCCCTGGCACATGCTTCACAAACTTTGTCTTCCTTGAACTTAATGTTAGTTAGTCCTACCACTAAGTCCTTAGAGACTAGTTTTTTAAGCTGATTTAGACTTGCATGACCAAGTCGTTTGTGCCACAGGAGGGGATCACTGTCCAACACACTTAGACAAGTGAGTATTTTCAGACAGTGTGGACAAGTCTATGACATAGATGTTATTCATTCTTTTTCCCTGCAAAACAATCTTGTCAGTAAGCAGGTTAATCACAAAACATTTTGTGGAAGTAAAAGCAACCAGGTTACCTCTATCACATAGTTGTGACACACTGATCAGACTATATTTCAAGCCATCTATTAGATACACATGTTCAATGGATCGTGTGTCATCCTTACCTACCTTACCAACCCCAATGATTTCACCTTTCTTTCCGTTTCCAAAGGAGACATTTCCTCCTTTGAGACTTTCAAGTGAAAGGAACTGTTCCATGTTCCCAGTCATATGCTTTGAGCAACCACTATCCAAGTACCAAATATGGCTGCCTCCTCTCACTTGAACCTACAAAAGGAATCAAATGTTAGTCTTAAGAACCTAAACTAGTTTGGATCCTTTTCTGTGAGAGAATGGATGAATCAAATTTTTCTAGGCCCAATTTGGCAGCCAGTTTTTCCCTTTTACAAACCTCTCATTTTTTCGACTGGCCTGCTTTTTTGCAGTACACTCATATTTGTAGTGCCCAGTTTTACCACAATGGGTGCAGATTTTATTCTCAGGAAGAGTGAGATACTTGTTTTTGGAATCCCACTTGGACAATTGACTTCCAAAGCCAATCCCTCTCATGTTTCTACTATGATTCTCTTGAAGCCATATCAGAGCATCAGAGGATTTTTTCCATTTACAAGTTCGATCTAATTCATGTTTGACTTTGCCAAGTTGTTCATTAAGAGTTCTT
>ML426943.1:0-47735 GCA_005239525.1 Nicotiana knightiana | reverse complement strand
AAAACTTCAGGACAAAGATAATTGTGTTAAGGAAATGTAGTCCTGAAGTCTTGAAGTTAAGTTCAAAAGTTAAGGACCTGTAGTCCTGAAGTTTAGCTCAAAAGTTAAGGACGAAGTGTTTTTTACTTTTGGACATGGATCTCAAAGTTAAGGACTGAAAACTATAAGTTAAGGACCTATTGTCCTTAACTTTTTAACTTGAAACTTAAAGTTACAGACTGCTTGTCCTTAACTTTTTAATTTGAAACATGAAGTTAAGGACTGCTTGTCCTTAACTTTTGAACTTGAAACTTGAAGTTAAGGACTGCTTGTCCTTAACTTTTGAACTTGAAACTTGAAGTTAAGGACTGCTTGTCTTTAACTTTTGAACTTGAAACTTGAAGTAAGGACCTTCAAACATGCGCAAGGGTATTTTCAAACTTGCGCAAGGACCTTCTATCACGTTCAACCTCCTCCTTGAGAAGTTATAGCATAAGGGTATTTTCATCCAGTCAGGTAAAAATTCATTAAACTAATGGCTAAAGAATAAATACATTTAAAACACTAGCTTTAAAATAAAGACAGCTTCTATTAGTGGTTATTTGTACACATCGCCCTTTATCTGAACCTAATACTTTCGACACGGAGTATAAATTTAGTGTAAAAATTCATCAAAATTGCAATATATAATACATCTGAACTCGTAATTTTAAAAATATAATATATTCAATACTAAAGACCGTAAATGCTGAACTCATAAAATTAAAATCTCGAATCTGCCCTGCACTTGGCACCCTTATAAGTAGATGTCGGCACTGGTATTAAAAGATGTTGTTATGAATAAGTGGAGGAACAATGATAAGCAATAAATATATTAAATGGCAATGAATGTAAATAGAGAGAATGATTCACCCAAATATTGAATGAGGTGGATGGTTCTTCTCTCTGACAACGATGTAAGACAAATGGATATGAGAATATATGTGATTTTCTCGGATCTGATGCGAGAAAAGGTGGAATAAACAACAAATCGAATCCTTATAAAAATGTAATATTGTCTCTCTAGAGTCAACTTTTCATAAAAGTTCTTATCAACTGGAATATTACATGCCTTTTGCCTTATCTCTTCTACTATTTATATGGGATACTCCCAAAAATCCTAAAAAGTACAACAAAAGAAATATTCAATGGAATATTCTCTTTGAAAGTTTCAAAGTTATATTAGTCGTTACTTCACTTCCTACTGCTCGACCTCGGCCCTAATGGGTCACTCAACAGCTCAATCTTGTCAACACCCAATCGACCTCAACCTAGTCGCTCGTGATGAGCTACGGTTCTCACACTTTGATCATCTCTTCATGTTGAATTTCCTCAGTCAGATTTTGACCCATACAGTTAGTCCCTCCGCTTATTAAGGTCGTCTTTTGGTCGACCTCGATGAGCGGACTTCATCAATCGCAGTTTTGAGAAATTCAGACGATGAGGTTGAGTAATGGTGATCGATGCCGAGATGATGGCGTGTCGCTCCGAGAGTTGTGGTCAATGAGGCTGGTTTAGAGTGACTTCACAACCGCATGCGTCATTATTACGCATCTTCCCAATGCGTTGCATCGTTCCTTGTGTCCCTGTCTTTTCAATTTTAATTCTTTTGATGGTTGTTTGCATCGATTCGAGCGCCGTTGTTTTCTATAGGTAAGAAGGGGGAACCCTTTGGAGAAGACTTTACATTCTCTGATCTTTTGAACCTGCACATTGTTTCTTCTTCTTCTTTTTCTTCTTGCGTTTACATTTTCTGCAACTTCCTCCATCACCACTTCTTCTACACTTTCGTCTCTATCATATACATATCATCAAAAGATGGCTAGCACATCTTCTAACCCTGAGATGACCTCTGACCCAATTCCGTTGTCAGTGGCCATGCCCTCTAACGAAGGGGAGGCCATTGTTGTGGAGGATGAAAGCTTCCCTACTGTGGAAGAAGTCATTCCTCGTAACATGGCTCCAAGTCAGATTTTTCGAAGTTACCTGCGGATGAACCCGAGCCCGTGAAATCCGAGATGGGAGTAGCACAAATTTTCGCACTCACGACTAAATATAGCATCCCCTCTCACATTGACCTGGTCCCAGCTAAGAACGACGTGATCCAGGTTCATCGTCCCGGGTATTGCGCGTTTTACGTATACCCGTTCCAAGTAGGTTACTCTCTCCCTCTTCCTCCGTTGGCAGAGGAGCTTTACCGCTACTACGGCATTTGCCCGACCCAACTCTCCCCTTACATTTATAAGCTCTTCCTTATGCTAACAAAGTTCACTGAGCTGGCCGGATGTGGGGTATCTATCCGCCATTTGTTGCATCTCTTCGTGCCAAGCTTTCACAGGGGCACGATGATACATCTTCGCCACTGCAGGACCAAGGTGTTGGTGGAAGGAATGGACGATAAGGCGAATCGTCGATTTTGAGTCAACTTCTTTTTCATTAAAACCAAGGTGTTTTCGCTGATTGAAGTATGTTTCCCCTTTTTTGTGACTTGATCGTTATTCTTTCTATTTGTGTAATCGAGAAGCATCCCTTCTACATTGGTTGCCGATATTCGCGACTAGGTGGCCTAAATCTTTCCCCACACGGTGAGGATCCGCGACTGGTCATCATTCAACAAGAAATTTGGACCTAAGCCTTCTTTGACTAGTAAGTCAAGTTCTGATCTTTAACTACTTTGACCTCAATACTTTCCTCTTTTTTTTTAATTACGCGATTTTCTTTTTGTCGTTAGGTCGGAGAGCTCCAAAAAATATGAAGGCTCTTGTTCCCCGGTGCCTCGACCGGGTTGCTACTCGCTTTGACTGCGGGCGAGCCCGTACATACCATTTCTTCTCAGACATCAGCTTCATGCAGGCCTGGCCGTCGGGTGGCTGCTCAATTTAGCGGATACTTCGGCCTTCCTAGTATTGCATCTAATAGACGAGTATTCACCGGGTGAGGAGGAAGTGGCTCCACTGAAAAGGCGAAGAGTGGAGGTTAGCGGTGTGGTTATGGAGAACGAAGAGCCAATGGTGGGAAATCGTAAGCGGGCCATGGTCACACCCAAGGGTGGCGCTGTTTTGGGCATGGAATCTCTGCCCCCTTCAGTTGAGGAGATTGTTCCCTGATAAAGATCTCCGTGGAAAGAAGGCGATCAGAGGCAGTAGAGGTCGCCATGGAAGAAGGGTGTTCGGAGGCAGAGGAGGTCGTATCTTCGTCCACCGAGGGGAAAGGCAAGAATGTGGTCGTGGACGATGATGGGTCTGAATCCGACATAGACTCTGAGGAGGTGTGGATGTTCGATGAGGGGTTCATTTGGGTGGAGGTGAGAATGGAGGGATCTACCTGAAACATCGTCATTCCCTTGGAATACAACTTGCTAATGAACTCAGAGAGCATGTTCCCCTCAATGGTTCCCCTTTGAACTGGCGCTGAGAATAGGACCTTAGAAATATTTAAATATGCCACCATGTTGTTAGGCATCTCTGGAATGGCCTTGAGACTAAGTTTTTGCCCCTTTCATATTCTCTTTTTCTTCTTTTCTTCAGCTTGTTCATCTTTGCTGACTGCTTTTTACCTGTTTACCAAACTCATTCTGGAGATTGAGTGCGCCCGCCGAGAAGAGAAGAGGAAGGCTCTCTTTAAAAGAATAGAGTCCAAGTACAAGGAGTATCATTCCAAGCATCGCGTGTTGTGCTTCTTACTCGGCGCGGATGATCAATTCCAGTCTCTCATGGATGAGCTGAAGCAGAAGTACGATGATATCGTGAGAGTCATAGGTAGGCGTAACGAGCTCGAAGGAGCGTTGATAGTCAAAGAGGATGAGCTAGAGGTGAGCAAAGGAGTTTCGGCCGAGTGCGTCGACCTTCAGGCTCAGATGGCATCCCAGTGGGCCGAGCTTGAGCAGAGCTCATCTAGAGCCAACAGCTTGAGTGATGAATTGGCTAGAAAATCGGCGGAGTTGGTGAGAGTTGAGGAAGCTAGAACGGTAGCTTTGGCAGAAGCGGCGACATTAGAGGATTCCATCTGTCTCCTCAGATCTGAGCAGGAAAATGAAGTGGAGACGGCTGCGCTTAAGGAGGTGAGACTTGACGAACGGATTGGTGTTATAGAGACAGAGGTTTCGTACTTGAAAGAGAAAATTTCCGTCCTTAAGGCCGAAAAGACGTAGCTACTAGCTCAACCGTCTTCATCCCATGTTTCCACTTATCCCGATGTTCCACAGGATTTGTACGAGAAGTGGATTCATGCTGAGGCTCACCTAGACATATTCAGGGGCTTGATGATGGCTGAGAAAGTTTTCGAGAAGGTATTTAAGGATGCTCATGTTATGGCACGTGCAGCTCGGGATGCTTGTGGTTACAATCTTGGTACGCCCGGGGAGGGTGATGATGAATACGATTTAGACGGGCTTGATCTAGTTGCTTGGTATAATGATGAATACTATGATGGTGAGGGCGCTGGTTGTGATGGAGATGGGGGTGATGCTGCCGAGTAGTCTATTTGTTTTGTACTCTTTTTCTTTTTTCTTTTATTTTGTGGGTGTTTGTTCGGCCCTTGTAAGATACCTGTTGGAATGATACTTTTGTTGTCCATTTCTGAGTTGCTTGTTTTTCCTTCGAATGTTTTCCTCAATTTACTGCTTTGATTACAATTTGAGTTAGGTCGATTGTAAGTTGAGCTCGTGCGAGGTTGAATCGTTGCTCAATTAATTCGAGATAAGTCGCATGCAAGTGTCTTAATTAATTCGAGTGAGGTCAAATACGATTCGATTCGAGCGAGGTTGAATGTTGACTCTTAATTAATTCGAACAAGGTCGAATGTAAGTCAATTCGAGCAAAGTCGAATGTTGGCTTGTAATTAGTTCGAATGAGGTTGTATATGAGTAAATTCGGGTGAGGTCGAATATCGACTTTTAATTAATTCGAACGAGGTCGAATACGAGTGTTCGAGCGAGGTCGAGTATCGAATTTTAATTAATTCGAACTAGGTCGAATGTAAGTCGATTCGAGCAAGGTCGAATGTTGACTTTTAATTGATTCGAACAAGGTCGAATGTTGACTTTTAATTGACTCTAACAAGGTTGAATGTAAGTCGACTCGAGCGAAGTCGAATTGTTGACTTTTAATTAAATTGAATGAGAGTTGATTTGAGTGATGTCAAATGTTATTCGTGATTAATTTAAACTTGGTGGAGACATGTGAACATCGTGTGTTTGCATATTTCTCTTTGTTTATACATTCATTGGAGAAGTTTACATGTTTTTTCTCTACTTATACATACATTGGAGAAGTCCCAGTCTATCTAATCCCTTCATTAGTCAAGCTGGAGAAGTAGTTGAGCGGTCGAGCGATGAACTTATACTTAACTTTGAGATGCCCTCTCCGTCACCTCATTAAAAACCTCCCCGATAAAACCTAATCAGGACAAAACTCGGGTGAGGGAAAAAGAGTACGACTTTGAGGACGTTTGTCCTTAGAAGTTGAAGTATTTTAGATGGGCGACGTTCCAATTGTTTAGTAGTAATTTTCCTTCCATTGTTTCCAGTTGTAACGACCCTTTGCTTACTATCCCAATTGGTCCCCAGTTTTCCTTCCCGTGGATCCTCGCTTGCCTATGTTTTGGCCTTGTGTACGTAGTCCCCGACTTTGAGTAGCCTGACCTTGGATTTTTTGTTATAGTACTGCTCTACCTATTGTTTTTGGGCTACCATTCTTATGTAAGCCATGTCTCCTCGTTCTTCGGCTTCGTCGAGGTCTTGCCTTCTACTTTCATTGTTGCTTGGCCCAATCTCATTTGAATATCTTAGACTTGGTTCTCCGACCTCAACCGGTATCACTGCATCAGTCCCATAGACTAGTGAGTACGGCGTTTTCCCTGTGCTTGTCTTTGGCATGGTGCGGTGTGCCCATAGTACTTCCGGCAGCAACTCTGTCCATAGCCCCTTGGTGTTTTCGAGCTTCTTTTTCATGATATTCAATATCGACATGTTGGAGGATTCAGCTTGTTCGTTGCCTACGAGGTGATATGGCATGCAAACTATTCTTTTGATGTGCCATTTTTAGAAGATCTTGACGACCTTCTTTCTTGTGAATTGGGATCCGTTGTCACAATGATTTCTTTGGGAATTCCGAAGCGACATACAATGTTCATCCATATAAAGTAGATCACTTCTTTTTCGCGTATTTGGGAGAACATGCCTGCTTCCACCCATTTAGAAAAACAGTCAGTTAAAACTAACATAAATCGTACATTACCTCGTCCTACTGAAGGGGGCCGATGATATCCATTCCCTATTTGATGAAGAGCCAGGGCGAGGTGACTGAGTAGATGTGCTCGCCCACTTGGTGGATCATGGGGGCATACTTTTTTCATGGTTCGCATTTCATAACTAAATCAGCTGCTTCCTTTTTCATTGTGTGCCAGTAGTAACGTGCTCGTATGAGACATCTGATTAGGACTCGATTGCCGATGTGAGCCCCGCAGTGACCTTCACGGACCTCTTCTAGGACGCACCGTGTGTGGTTTGGTCCTAAACATTTTTCTAAAGGGACTCCATACGTCCTTTTGTACAGATCGTTGTTGATGATGTTATACCTAGCTGCTTGCTTTCAAAGTTTTTTGGATTCTTTTTTGTCGTTTGGAAATACATCATCCTGCAGGTATGTGACAATACGGTTGCGCCAGTCCCAAGTTAGGTTGATAGTGCGTACCTCAATTTGGTCGATGGACGAGTGGAGGAGAGTGACCCCATTCTCTTTTCCGGTTATGCTTTTAGTGGCCACCGCCAATTTGGCGAGGCCGTCCGCCTCGATGTTCTGCGCTCGAGGTATTTGATCGAGCTGGCATTCATCGAACTCGGGTAGCAACTTGAAGATCACGACCTGATATTTTTGTAGCCTTTCCTCCTTGATTTGGAAAGTCCCTCTTACTTGATTGACGAAGAGTTGTGAGTCACATCGTTGGACTACTCATCCTGCTCCGTACTTGAGTGCCAATTTTAACCCTATAATCACGGCCTCATACTCGTACTCATTGTTAGTCATATCGGGACACCGTATGGACTGGTGAATTATCTCGCCTGTCGGGACCTTGAGTACAAGTCCCAGTCCAGATCTTGACGCATTAGAGGCGCCATCGGTGTACAGAATTCATTGGTCATGTGTCTTGGGGGAAGTATTAGCGGCTTCCCCTTCGACCTTGGGCATTATTTTAGCGCTGAAATGGGTGAAGAAGTTGGCAAGTACTTGCGACTTTATTGTTGTTCGCGGCTGATAGGTTATATCATGCTCGCTCTATTCAATGGCCCATTTGACTAACCTACCCGACAACTCAGGTTTGTGTAGGATTATCCTTAGAGTAAAGGTCCCGACCACCGAGATGGGGTGGCACTGGAAATTAGGTCTAAGATTTCGTGAAGCTACGACCAAAGCCAAGGCTAGCTTCTCGAGGTGGGGGTGCCTCGTTTCAGCATCGACCAAGGTCTTTCTAATGTAGTAAATTGGAGATTGCGTACCTTTACTTTCTCGGACCAGGACTGTGCTTACCGCAACGTCAGACACGGCTAGGTATTAGGAGGCGTTCTCCAGGTTCCACCTTAGCAAGAAGCGAGGGCGAAGATAGGTAACGTCTTTAGTTCTCTCAGGGCGTCGACGCACTCAGAATTCCATTGGAGTCCGTTGTCTTTTTTTAGCACGCTGAAGAATTTGTGGCATCTATTTGAGGATCGTGAGATGAACCTCGATAGGGCGGCTATACAGCCAGTCAGCTTCTGCACCTGCTTCTTGCTGGTCAAGTTTTCTGGTATTCCTTTTATAGCCTTGATTTGGTGGGGGTTGACCTCGATGCCTCTTTGCGACACTAAAAAGTCGAGGAAATTTCTTGAGGTCACGTCGAAGACACATTTCTCGGGGTTCAATTTCATGTTGTACTGCCTGAGTATGTCGAAGGCTTCTCTCAAATGGTCGATATGGTCTTCCTTTCTTTTTGACTTGACCAACATGCCGTCTAAATATACTTTCATGGTTTTGTCGAGCTGTTCTTTGAGCATTTTGGTTAATAGCCTCTGGTACATTGCCCCTGCATTTTTCAATTCGAACGGCATGACTCTGTAACATACGTTGCCCCTGCATTTTTCCTGGTCTTCTTCCTCCATGAGGATATGGTTGTAACCCGAATAGGCGTCCAGGAAACTTAACAGCTCGTGCCCTACTATTGCGTCGATGAGCTAATCAATATGAGGCAGTGGGAATGAGTCTTTCGGGCATGCCTTGTTCAGATCTGTGAAGTCTACGCACATCCACCATTCCCCATATTTTTTTTCACCATGACCACGTTGGCGATCCATTGGGGGTATTTTGACTCCCTGATAGATCCGTTTTCAAGTAATTTTTCCACCTCTTCACGGACAACATCATTTATTGCGGCATTGAATTTTCTTCTGACCTGCCGCACTTGGGGGTGGAACGGGTCAACATTAGATTTGTGTGCTTCTATTTCCTTCGGGATGCCCGACATGTCTGCATGAGAAAAAGGCAAACAAATATGCATTGTTAGCTAAAAACTGATGGAATTTACCTGGTTCTTGGAGTTTGTGGCCGATATAGGCTTTTTTGTTGTGGTCGCTTTTATCGAGCTGAACAGGGTCGAGGTCTTCCACAGTTGATCCCGTAGCCTCCACAACTTCGGGGTATTTGATGACATCTTTCCCTTCGTCACCGTCCAACCTCGACCTTGTTAATTTCTATGCTTCTGCGTCTTTTCCCTTTAACTGTTGAGTGTATGTGCAGTCTTGGGAGATGCGATAGCATTCTTGGGCTGTACGCTGCTCGTCGCGATGCTGAATAATCCCCACGGGGTGGAAACTTGACAACCTAATATAAGCTGGATGGGATGGCCCTCATGGAGTGTATCTAAGGGTGTCCTATGATGGCGTTGTGCGCCGTATCTTGATCCATAATATGGAACGTAATTTCCAAAGTGACACCACCGGCCAGAACAGGTAGTGTGATTTCTCCGAAAGTCCACTCAACTACATTGTTAAAACCTGTCAGCGTGATACAGCGTGGCACTATCCTAACTTAGAGCCTCATTTGTGTGAGAACTCAAGGGTGGATAATGCATGCGCCGCTGCCATCGTCTACCATAATTCATTTTACATCAGTATCTGAAATGCGCAAAGTAATAACAAGGGCATCATAGTGAGGAAAGGTCAAATTGTGGGTATCCGACTCGTCAAAGATGAGACTTTCTTCGAGGTCTTCATACCGTTCATGGGTGATTGATCGCTTTAGCTTATGGGTAGTGATTGTGAACTTTATGTTGATCGACGCCTCTTCATCTCCACCGATGATCATTTGGATGGTGTGGGTTGGGGAGGGCGACTCCTGCGGTCCATGATGTTGTTCGCGTCCTCGAGCAAAGTTTGCCCTTCCTCGGTCGCTCATCAGTTCTCTCAAATGCCCTTAATGGATCACGTTCACGAACTCTTGTCTTAAAGCGATGAAGTCCTCGGTCTTGTGGCCTCGTTCCTAGTGCAATTTGCATAGGGCATTTGACTTTCTGGAAATTGGGTCGGACCTCATCTTTTGTGGCCATTTTAACTTTGGGTCGAGCTTCTCCAGGGCGTAGACCATTTCTGAAGGAGAAACACAACATTTGTGAGCAGATAGTAGTGGAGGCATATCTCTTTCGTTTCGGTGAGTCCCTGTCTGCGGCCCGGATGGACCGTCGCCATGGGGGGGGGGGGGGGGATGGTATGACGGTAGTTCTGATGTATTGATGGTGTCTTTCACGGTTGAGACGCGAACCTGCATGGTCCCTTCTGTTATCGTTTCTACAATATTTTCTCGACTCTATTTGGACTGATGTCAAACGTTGAGTTGGTCCATTGAGTTGGTCCGTTGAGGTCGTCCTCGTCTACTCTCACCTCGGCACAATAGGCATTTTGTATTTCGTCCCAAGTGGTGGTGGGGGGGGGGTATTTCATGAGCCAGCTCAACAAGTTTCTGATCGCCTCGAACCACTCCTGTTCAGCCTATTTTGGAAAGCTGCTACTGCCATAGCTTCCGATACATTTAGGAGTGTCATTCTAACACGGTTGAACCGGGCGAGGAAGTCCCTCAGTCCTTCGCCAGGTGACTGTTTAATGGTGAATATATCGTTTACCTTCGCCTATGCTTTCTTGGCCCCGGCATGGGCGGTGACGAACTTGTCGACCATTTCCTCAAATGTTTCTATGGATTGCGCTGGCAGTTATGAGTACCATGTCAGTGCTCCCCCAGTTAAGGTTTCACCAAATTTTTTCAGAAATATGGATGATTTTCGCGCCCTCTATTTCCTCGCGGAGATCGGGTTTCGATATTCGATTGGGACAACTCTTTCCTTTTGGGAAAGGGGTTTGTGTTTTTGAGAGTCGCCACCTAACGATTTTTTAAAGGTGTGTTAGGACACTAAAGGAGTTCATTTACAACTACGTTGCTAACCAAAGATAGGGTAAGGGGTTGAAATTATCCTAAGGGGAAGGTGTTAGGCACCCCTCAGGATCCACAAGTGTGGTTCCCCGCCAAACAACTTTTGTGAATTTGTACGGCTTAGCAAGCAAGCAAATAAAGGCCGAAATAAGAGGGGATTTAAGTCTTAAATATGCAGATGTTTGAAAGAAATAGTAAAGAAGATTAGATTTTGAAAGGATTACAATCTAAGCATATAAGGATATCCTAGGTTTATAACAATATGGATGATATCAGTACAATACCCGGTAATCACTCCTTAAAGAGGGGATATACGTGGTATCAGCGCACCGGTCATCATATCCATATTCTACCCTTCCCCACCCCGTAAAAGTAATTAAAGCGCGTGTTGGTCACGAACTCTATCGCGTGATGTTACCCGTCCCTTCTTATTAGTCCTGGAGGAACTTAGAACTTCTATCCTATAAGGGATGTTCTAGGCAGACCCTCAGGCTTGAAGGAAAAACACTAAGGCGGCAGATAAGAACATATAGGACTGCAATTAGGGGGAAACACAGAAAAGCAGAGAAAAGGAACAAGTATACCTCCACAAGTGCAAATAGGCAGCACGACTCATACACAATTAAGGTCTTTTGATTCAGATCCTAAAACATGGTATGATAATAACAGAGACAGATTTATTGCATAACTCAGTGAGGAAGTCTTAATCAGTTTTACTTACCGATTTTATCCTGTTGATAATTAAGCAGCATACATAAATAGACATATTTCCAGTTTTAACAACTTTGATTACCTAAGGCTTGCCTAGGTATAGGAAAATGCTCAGTAATTACCCAGATTATTAAAGGAACTATTTGAGTTGTTTTTCCTAAACATGTTGTACTTAGGTGTTGCGTCAAATGCAGAATTATCACTAGTTGTTTAGAGATATGGTAAAATAGTTTTAGGTCCTTTTTCATGCATTGGTAATTAGGCGGAGGATGAGTCCTAAAATATGATATCTAATGCATAGATAGGGATGCAGAATGATGCATCTACAAAGTCCTAAGCAGGATTTCTAAATGCACAATAATTACAGCATTAAGCATGATTTAAGAAGATGCAAGAGTGGCAGTTTATTTTAGTGTTGTTTACCCTAAAACAGGATCTCTAAGTGTACATGGCAGCATAGAGCATGATTGCAAAGTACTGGTTATTAACACATTTTAACGCAAGATTCTCTAAGTGATATGACAGTGAGATGGACATGAAGAAAACAGTAAGTATAAATCCTAGGGAAAATGATCTCTAATGCATGAAATGAGTCCTAAGCATGGTCTCTATTGTGCAAGTAGGAATATAAATCTAATAACATGTTTTCGACCCTTTTAATAGCTAAAGCATATATAATCACCCCTTCCCTTTCCACTATCCATTCCCAGAGTAGTTTACAAGTAGTTATTACAGGCCATTTGCATAAATTACATAATTGAAATAATAAAACGGAGTTATGCTATAGGGAGCCTATTGATAGGCCCAAAATCCCCAGAATGCCTCAAATGCCATTAGTTCACAGCCTTTCACATAATCCAGGTGCGTCAGAGTTCCCTAAGGATCTCAAAGGATCCCGGGCAGTGCTCACACCCAAATTTCATAGCCAAGATAGAGTACGTGCAATGTGGAGAGGCCAGATCTTGTGTGTCAAAGTTCAGAGGGAGCTCAAGGGTCCCAAGGCAATGCTCACACAAGAGGGTCAGAACCTAGTGTCTAAGAGTATAGTGGAAGTACTTGACATAGTTTTGAAGCAGCTTGAAAATGAGTAGTTTGAAATAAGTTTTGGAGAACAACGGATTTTTCTTTTAGTGAAAACAATTTGAAGGGGAAGAGGGTAAGACAATCAACAACTCAGAACCATATCAGCATGCATAGTGCAAGGAAGCAGCCACAAACAGGGAAGGGGAAATTGGGGACAAGTAGTTCATATGTGAAAGCATATTTGCACACAGGTTAATACCAGAAAAGTACTACAGAACTTAATTAGCCATAGCAATAGTCCATCACAAAGGGTTCATGCTAGGAGCTTAATAACATTAGATTAAGGGGTACTAAACAGAGTTACACATTAGGTCCAGGGGAAGGGTTCAGGATTACATAGTAACTAGGGGTCATGAATACATGCCTATAGTGTTAGGAATTCGGGGTAAGGCAGAATTGTAGTGAAAACATGTAAGAGAGAGAGAAATAGACATGCTAAACTAGGGGGAAATGGGAAATCACATAGACAGAACAGGCATGCTAATTGCAAGGTAAACAACAAAACCACAAGTAGAAACATAAGAGAAACAAAAGGAATCGTAAGATAAACAGAAACATATAGTTTTGGTTGCTGTAAACTTAAAGTAAAAACATACCAGTTGAATGAAAGAATTAGTGCAAAATGGAAAGCAATAAAGTGAAGAGAAGTAGAGTAGTAGTGTGTAGAGCAATAGAACAGTATAATCACTCAGTCTTGGCTTTCAGCTGACTGAGTAGCAAGTAAACAGCAAGAGTAACAGGAGAGTATGTGTGTGTAAGAGAGTTCAGAACAGTGTATTGTTTGTGTTTATTTGTAACGACCCGGTCTGTCGTTACGTAAAAACCTGCATTATAATTACTGTTATTGACTTGTTATAGATTGGTTATTCTATTATTGATGTGTTAGAGTTGATAGGCTTGAAATCGGCATGGTTATATGAGAATTCAGTCACTTAGTCCTTAAGAATAGCCTTAAAATGAGAAAAGTCAACTAAGAGTTGACTTATTGGGAAACGACCTCGGAATGAGAATTTTATGGTGTAGAATTAGGCTTGAATTGGCGAAAGTTAATTTTTGATGATTTCTGGACGACAATAGAAAATAGGATATCAGGGCCGGAATGGAATTCCAACATGGAACAGGTTCGTAATGCTATTTTGGATGTGTCTGCAAAATTTCAGGTTAATCGGAGTTGTTTTAGATGGTTTCGGCATCATTGGTGGATTTTAGAAATTTCAAAGTTCTTAGGCTTGAACCCAATGTAAATTTGGTGTTTTGATGTTAGATTTGGTGTTTTGAGAGTGAAACTAACTTTGAATGATGTTATGGGATGTGTTGGTAACTTTGGTTGGGGTCCCGAGGGGCTCGGGATTGATATCAGGTGAGTAACGGGCATTTTTGGCATTAGGAATCTGCTAAAAAATCTGGTGTTCTGTTGCTGGTGTCCTTGTACACGATCGCAGGGATAAATTCACGATCACGTAGTGCAAGTTGTGAGGGGCAGAATTTTTCTCTCTGTGATCGCAGAGCTTGAGCAGGTTGAGCAGTGCGATCGCAAGGGGCATGTCGCGATCGCGTAGGGATAAGGCAGGCGCGTGGGGGCGAGGTCGATTGGTTTTCGCGATCGCGTGGGGTTGAAGAGTGGTGCTACACGATCGCGACAGGGAGTCCTCGATCGCGGCGAAGAAATTACTGGGCATGTTTAATTAAACCCTTCCGCGACTTAAACCTTATTTTACACCATTATTGCACGGAAAATGAGCTTTGAGAACGAATTTTGAAGAGGGAAATCATTGTTCTTCATAGAGGTAAGTATTTTGATTATTAAAACTCGATCATGGATGATTATAGAACATAAAACCAGTGTAAACTCATGGAAAATCAGTAGAAAAATTGGATTTTTGGGCTTAAGATTTTGAGACATTTAAGGGTCGATTTAAGGGATCAAACGAACTCCGATTTTTTTGTTCTTTATACGTACGGACTCGTGAGATGACGAAGAACAGTTTGGTATAAAAATTTCTGAATTTCGGGACCTAGGCCTGGGGGTCGGGTTTTGACCAAATTCGGGTTTTTGAGCTAAATTTGATATTTTTCGATTGGAATTTATTCCTTAAGCATAAATTGATGATAAAAATCTGAACTTGGTAGAATTGGTGCACTCGGAGGCCGAATTTAGAGTCAAGGGCATTGCGGAGTAGTGTATTAGCTGGTTTTGAAGTAAGTAACGCTTCCAAACTTGGAACTGAGGGTTCGAAACCCCAAACTATTTTATATTTGCTGTTAATTAAGGTAACGCACTTGCCAAGTGATGGGCATGCGGGCGTTTACCGAATATTGGTAGCCTGGCTCATCCCATGGCACTTTCTGTTGGTTATCCCAGATTGATATTGTACTGTGAAGGTGGTAATTACCTGAAACGGAATAGAAATCATGTTAAGTATATTTTAAGGCTTCACGCCGATTTGTTCAGACCGGAATAGTCAATTTTTGCTGTCTCTATCTGTGATTATTGCTTTCATGTGCTCAGTCCTGTTATAGTATATGTTTCATGCCTCAGTCTCGTAAGTTGCTAGTTTGTTTATATTATCATTTGTTTGGGCTGCATTGCATGTGTTAGAGAATTCTAAGCGAGACTGGAAGGTACTGACTGAGTGAGGCTTAGAGCCTAGTTTGAGACAGTTATGAGGTTGGACTGCACACCGCATCAATCCTGAAATCATGCCTTCGTTGGCTTGATATAGCGCTTGGGCTGAAAGGAGCCCCTCCGGAGTCTATACACCCGCAGTGAGCGCCCATATATTCCGGAGATGGATTTCTCTGTGGTTATTATGTTCCGGAGATGGATTTCTCCGTGGTTGTTATGTTTCGGAGATGGATTTCTCCGTGGTTATTATGTTCCGGAGATGGATTTCTCCGTGGGGGGCGTGATCAACCTTTTTCCTCAGTACTTAGTGACGGTGTCATTTGTTTATGAAATATCAGGGATGGACTTCCCTGGGCCTGAAGGCCGTATTCTAGTACTGAGTGGACCACCTTATGAGAGCTCAATTCATGAGTACACATCATTCATGATTCCATATGCATTCATGCTAGTATGAAGGGTTATAGTCATATCTTGATACATCGTATTTATTTCTTGATATATTACTGTCATGTCCAATTTATATATACTGTTGTTTGAATTTTCAGAGGTTTAGTCTGTCACTACCTCTCAGCCCGTAGTTTGGTTTCATTACTACTGAGTTGGTGTACTCACGTTACCCCCTGCACCTTGTGTGCAGATCCAGGTATAGAGGAGTTCAGCTTGGGTCAGGGAGCACATTAGTTTTATCAGAGTTGACTAGGTAACAGCTGGCGACCGTGGTCTCGTCTTCTCTTTCGTTCCTACCTGTCGCATTTATTTTCAGACTATGTTAGTCATTTATTTTGATTTTATTTAGTATTAGCAGCTCATGACTATGTGACACTAGCTCCGGGATTGGTAGGATTTGGTCTTTTGAGTTTTATAAACTGTTTTTCCCAAAATACTGGGTTTATTATTTTATTATAAATATCAGAATTTGTTAAAAGGGGCATTTTATGGGAAATTGTTTTTTGTTAGATAAAATGAGTGGCTTGCGTGGTTCCACGACAGGCGCCATCACGACTCCGAAAATGGGTCGTGACAAGTTGGTATCAAAGCGCTAGGTTAAATAGGTCTCACCAGTCATGAGCAGGTTTAGTAGATTCTTGCGGATCGGTATGGAGACGTCTGTACTTATCTTCGAGAGGCTGCAGAACCTTTAGGAATAATCTCACATTCTTGAACTCTTGTCGTGCGAATCCATTGATTCAACCCGAAGCGTAATTCTTTGAACTCCTTTCATGTATTCAAATGCGCACATGAGCACTCGGTATCAGTCGTGCACCGATGGTTTGTGACTTCCATGAGTGGGATGTGATTTTAGCATGCTTGGGGCCAGTATGGAGGAATTGAGGCCAGATTTTTGGTTGTAGCTTGAGTGCCGAGATTTCATTTGTGTGAGCATATGTATTAGGGACTTATATGTCCATTGGTTTCCTTATTGAGGGGACTTTGTGACTAGATGACTTCGTGGTGGGTGTGATTAACAGATGGATGTGTTCAGGTTGTTTGATTGTGACGAGAATGGATTAGTGGGAGAGGTGGCAAGAACCATTAAGTATTTGACGTCTATATTGAGTTAGGATATGGCTTCGATTTGTGAGTGTATTGAAGGACCTCTCGTGTGGCTTAGTTGTGGAGTGAAGTAGATTTTTCTGTTGTGTTATGAGTTCCTGGTGATGTCTTTTGGGTTGACCAATGCCCCAGCAGCATTCATGTATTTGATTGACGGTGTATTCAGTCGTGTTATAACTCTTTTGTTATTGTAATTATTGATGCCATCCTGCCATACTCTAGTAGCCAGGGATAGCATACTCGACATTTGATGATGGTATTATAAGGATATAGAGAGGAGAAGCTTTGTGCGAAGTTCTCCAAGTGTGAATTGTTGGCTTAGTTCAGTATCATTCTAGGGACACGTGGTGTCCATCGAAGGTATCTATGTGACCAGACCTAGTGTGAGTGGAGCTTCCAGAAGCTCAAGGATTCCTGGACCACAACTCCAGTGTTAGTATTTCCATCAGCTTCAGGTCCTTATACCGCTTATGGGATGTCTCGAGGGCAGGCAGTGGTTGTGTTCTACTGTAAGAAGGTATAGTGATTATGTGATAGCTATGATATTCAGAAGTGTATAGGGAGATAAAGTTTTGAGATTTAGCAGGTAGGGTGTCTCCTGCGGGTTGTCCTAAGGTGTGTGACTCTTATGTTTATCTGTAGTAAGTTATCTCTATTAGTAAATGATGCATGTTGCAAGTTGAGTTTAGATCGCTTGTGGGAGTTGGCATAACCATCACAATGGTGGATGCGAGATTGGCAATTGATTGGAGTGTTAGAAGGTTTGGGTCATATAAGCTTATGGAGGATTTAGTTAAATCCCACAACAGCATGGTGGCAGTGATAATGTGTGGGCATAGTCTTGTTTGTCGTGATCCTTGGCTTTGAGCCAAGTGGGGGAGTTCGTTATTGATAAGTTGATTACACGATTATGTGTTGTATTGGTTTCGGTTCGAGGTATGTTGGTGAATCCGCTATAACCTACAGAGGTGGAGTCAAGGAATGACTCGAGTGATGGAAATTTCTTCGCTGCAAGTTGTAATGTACTTTACGGATAGTGGAATTCATTGTATGATGGAGTTGTACTGGTAAGTGTAGAGTGTGCAATGTATGAGTGTGCTTGTTTCTTCAAAGGTGTGGATTACTTTCCTAGTATGTGGATTGCAAGCGGGGTCAGGTCATTTTGTTTACTTGGTTAGTGTAATTGAAATTTTGTAGATTCAAGGTTATATGTAGCGATCGAGGGTCTTCAAGGTGTGAGAAGGGCTAGAACTGAGATTTACGGGAAAGGTGTCAAGACTTGTGGTGTATTTGCATTATCATGGATTCTATCCACCAGTATTAGGAAAGAGAAGGTAACGACTTTAAATTCGTAGGAAGTCTCTTCAGGGTAAGTATTTCTAATGTGGTGCATTTAGGGACAATTGAGGGAGTATTTGGCGGCCTATGAGCCTTAAACGGTATATTTTTATGCTCGGGTTTCGTGCGGTGAGTCGGGATTGAGGATTGTGGCATTATGGCAAGAAGAAGTATCAATTCGAAGGTAAGTCAAAAGGAACTTGAATAAGTATGACAGCTTGGTAGTAGGCTGGATCGGGATGATAAAGGATATGGTTAGTTCTTTGGGTGTTTATAAGGTAATGAGTTGTTACAGGTGTTTATTAGCAATTCTCTTGGAATTTGGTGGCATGCGTAGCTTGGTTGAGTTGGAAGGATTCAGTCATGTCGGTTTGGTGTTGTACAAGTGTGATCCGGGAGTTCTTGATGGTCTCTACCACGGTTAGAGATGTATATTTCTATGGGCGTGAGGGCCAGGTGATGTATAGTGATTTTGCTTCTAGATGGGATCGAATGGAAAGTTCTTGGCTAGTTGGGTATGTAGTTGTTGTGGCTAGGAAGGGAGCATGAAGTTCTCATATTTATCATAGGATTGCATGGCGTATGCGGTATTTGGTTTATAGTGGAGAGTGGCATATGCGAGGTCACGGTTCAGTTCTGAAAGGAAGGCCAAAACTGGCAATTTCAGATGAATAGGTAAAGGATACCAATATTCGATGGCTGGATGAGAGTATACATTCATTAAGGACAATGTGTTTGAATAAGGGTGTTTCATTGGTGTTACAACGCTCTCTCATCGGATCGGCTGCTGATATACAAGGTTTCTTGGTGACACAGAGGAATTATGAGGGTATCCCTCGCAGAATGATAAAGTATTAGGGGCGTGTTATACACTTGAGCGGTGGAATTGGGATCAAATATGGTAATTGGTGCGCCTCATGGATTTGGAGACTGGGAGTTTTCATGGACAGATTATTTTTGTAGGGTGTACTACGAGGATGCGAGCAAAGCTAGTCAGGTGTTAGTATATGTCATGATTCAGTCATTATGAACGTTCGAAGAGTTATCTACCTGTTGTGGGTGACCAGAGTTGACTTAGAGTTATTAGTAGGCCGGCATGGGTGTGTGGTCTGCACCGAGTCGGAATTTTTGACCCCAAATTGCTATTGTTGAGGGATGTACCATTTGATTGTCATTGAGCTTATTTGTGTTTTAGAGTGATCTATGAGTTACCTTTCGGTGTTCGAGGAGTTGTGATTGTTGGTTATATATGTGCATATGATGTAGTCCTATCGGGGCTGTATAGCGAGATTTGAGTAAGGTAAGTAATTGGGTGTTTCAGGATTGAGACGTGTTGGTTATGTTCTTTCTAGGTCAGGTGGCACGGTACCGTCTGATTTCCCGTGATTATGGCAATGCATTTTGAGTAATTGATGTCGAATTGCGCATGGTTATTGATTTTGAGTAAGGTGGTTTTGAGTGTGTCATGTGGTCCAGTGGTTGGATGGGATCACGCTTGGCTGCTCGGTTAGGTAGAGGTATGATCCTTGGTGACGAATTTGTGTGATATGGTTTCACGATGTGTATCAGGCTTTTAGTATGATGTGGTAATGGTAAGTGTTAGTGGAAGGATAGCCCTCTCGTGCGAATCTTCTTTATTTAATGAATTTAACTCTTGGTATGTGGTTATTGAGTGCACAAGTTGCACAAGTTATGGCTTTGGATGGTATTGATACTGATCGGGCGAATGGTTACTAGTTTATACATGTTTCTTTCATCATCGGCAGTATATGGAAGTGTTAGAATGAGGCATGGTTTGATAAGAGGGTATGTACCGATATTGAGTTGTTTGAACATCTATTGTGGTTAGGAGTTATCGTTATGAGTGGTTGAGCCACGCGGTATATTATGTGATTTCATCTTGGGTTACGTATATGGGTTGATACAACGTGTTCATACTATTTCAGCTTATAGTCGTGGAAATTTGAACTTGTAAATTATTTCAGAAGTGGAAACTTGGTTTTAAGGTCTATGGGTCAGGATTTGATAAAGAAATTTTAGTTATGTTGTGTTATCGGACGTAGATGGGGTAAGGTGACATGGGACCACCTTCGAATATGTTCAAAGAAGGTTACACAACAATTTTTGGTGGTGTTGGAACAGCTCTAGGCACGTTCGAGGACGAACGTATGTTTAAGTGGGGGAGAATGTAACGACCCGGTATGTCGTTACGTAAAACCTGCATTATAATTATTGTTATTGACTTGTTATAGATTGGTTATTCTATTAATTATGTGTTAGAATTTACAGGCTTGAAATTGGAATGGTTATATGAGAATTCAGTCACTTAGTCCTTAAGAATAGCCTTAAAATGAGAAATGTCAACTAAGAGTTGACTTATTGGGAAACGACCTCGGAATGCGAATTTTATGGTTCGAATAGCTTCGTTAGGTGATTTGGGACTTAGGAGTGTGTTCGGAATATTATTGTGATGTCCTGTGTAGAATTAGGCTTGAATTGGCGAAAGTTAGTTTTTGGCGATTTCTGGACGGCAATAGAAAATAGGCTATAGGGGTCGGAATGGAATTCTGACAGTTGGAACATGTTTGTAATACCATTTTGGATGTGTCTGCAAAATTTCAGGTCAATCGGAGTTGCTTTGGATGGTTTCGGCATCATTGGTGGATTTTAGAAATTTCAAAGTTCTTAGGCTTGAATCCAATGTAAATTTGGTGTTTTGATGTTAGCTTTGGTGTTTTGAGAGTGCAAATACGTTTGAATGATGTTATGGTATGTGTTGGTAACTTTGGTTGGGGTCCCCGAGGGGCTCGGGATTGATATCTGGTGAGTAACGAGCATTTTTTGCCTTAGGAATCTGCTGAAAAATCTGGTGTTCTGTTGCTGGTGTCCTTGTACGCGATCGAAGGGATACATTCGCGACCGCGTAGTGCAAGTTGTGAGGGGCAGAATTTTTCTCTCTACGATCGCATAGGTGTGTTCGCGATCGCAAAGCTTGAGCAGTGCGATCGCGTGGGGCATGTCGCAGTCGCGTAGGGATAAGGCAGGCGCGTGGGGGCGAGGTCGACTGGGCATATTTAATTAAACCCTTCCGTGACTTAAACCTTATTTTACACCATTGTTGTACGGAAAATGAGCTTTGGGAACGAATTTTGAAGAGGGAAATCCTTGTTCTTCATAGAGGTAAGTGTTTTGATTATTAAAACTCGATCATGGATGATTATAGAACATAAAACCAGTGTAAACTCATGGAAAATCAGTAGAAAAATTGGATTTTGTGGCTTGAGATTTTAAGACCTTTAAGGGTCTATTTGAGGGATCAAACGAACTCCGATTTTTGTGTTCATTATACGTACGGACTTGTGAGATGACGAAGAACAGTTTGGTATAGAAATTTCTGAATTTCGGGACCTAGGCCCGGGGGTCGGGTTTTGACCAAATTCGGGTTTTTGAGCTAAAGTTGATATTTTTCGATTGGAATTTATTCCTTAAGCATAAATTGATGATAAAAATCTGAACTTGGTAGAATTGGTGCACTCGGAGGCCGAATTTTGAGTCAAGGGAATTGTGGAGTAGTGTATTAGCTGGTTTTGAGGTAAGTAACGCTTCCAAACTTGGAACTGAGGGTTCGAAACCCCAAACTATTTGATATTTGCTGTTAATTAAGGTGACGCACTTTCCAAGTGATGGGCATGCGGGCGTTTACTGAATATTGGTAGCCTGGCTCATCCCATGGCACTTTCTGTTGGTTATCCCAGATTGATATTGTACTGTGAAGGTGGTAATTACCTAAAACGAAATAGAAATCATGCTAAGTATATTTTAAGGCTTCACGCCGATTTGTTCAGACCGGAATAGTCGATTGTTGCTGTCTCTATCTGTGATTATTGCTTTCATGTACTCAGTCCTGTTATAGTATATGTTTCATGCCTCAGTCTTGTAAGTTGCTAGTTTGTTTATATTATCATTGGTTTGGGATGCATTGCATATGTTAGAGCATTCTAAGAGAGACTGGAAGGTACTGACTGAGTGAGGCTTAGAGCCTAGTTTGAGACAGTTATGAGGTTGGACTGCACACCGCAGCAATCCTGAAATCATGCCTTCGTTGGCTTGATATAGAGCTTGGGCTGAAAGGAGCCCCTCTGGAGTCTATACACCCCCAGTGAGCGCCCATATATTCCGGAGATGGATTTCTCCGTGGTTGTTATGTTCCGGAGATGGATTTCTCCGTGGTTGTTATGTTTCGGAGATGGATTTCTCCGTGGTTATTATGTTCCGGAGATGGATTTCTCCGTGAGGGGCGTGATCAACCTTTTTCCTCAGTACTTAGTGACGGTGTCACTTGTGTTTATGAAATATCCGGGACGGACTTCCCTGGGCCTGAAGGCTGTATTCTAGTACTGAGTGGACCACCTTATGAGAGCTCGATTCATGAGTACACATCATTCATGATTCCATATGCATTCATGCTAGTATAAAGGGTTACAGTCATATCTTGATACATCGTATTTATTTCTTGATATATTACTGTCATGTCCAATTTATATATACTGTTGTTTGAATTTTCGGAGGTTTAGTCCGTCACTACCTCGCAGCCCGTAGTTTGGTTTCATTACTACTGAGTTGGTGTACTCATGTTACCACCTGCACCTTGTGTGCAGATCCAGGTTAATCGGAGTTGTTTCAGATGGTTTCGGCATCATTGGTGGATTTTAGAAATTTCAAGTTGTGAGGGGCAGAATTTTGCTCTCTGCGATCTCATAGATGTGTTCGCGATCGCAGAGCTTGAGCAGGTTGAGCAGTGCGATCGCGTGGGGCATGTCGCGATCGCGTAGGGATAAGGCAGGCGCGTGGGGGCGAGGTCGATTGGTTTTCGCGATCGCGTAAGGAGAGCTGTGATCGCATGGGGTTGAAGAGTGGTGCTACGCGATCGCGATAGGGAGTCCTAGATCGCGGTGAAGAAATCACTAGGCATATTTAATTAAACCCTCCTGCAACTTAAACCTTATTTTACACCATTGTTGTACGGAAAAAGAGCTTTGGGAACGAATTTTGAAGAGGGAAATCCTTGTTCTTCATAGAGGTAACTGTTTTGATTATTAAAACTCGAACATGGATGATTATAGAACATAAAACCAGTGTAAACTCATGGAAAATCAGTAGAAAAATTGGATATTTGGGCTTAAGATTTTGAGACATTTAAGGGTCAATTTAAGGGATCAAACGAACTCCGATTTTTGTGTTCTTTATACGTACGGACTCGTGAGATGACGAAGAACAGTTTGGTATAAAAATTTCTGAATTTTGGGACCTAGGCCCAGGGATCGGGTTTTTGAGCTAAATTTGATATTTTTCGATTGAAATTTATTCCTTAAGCATAAATTGATAATAAAAATCTGAACTTGGAAGAATTGGTGCACTCGGAGGCCGAATTTAGAGTCAAGGGCATTGCGGAGTAGCGTATTAGCTGGTTTTGAGGTAAGTAACGCTTCCAAACTTGGAACTGAGGGTTCGAAACCCCAAACTATTTGATATTTGCTGTTCATTAAGGTGACGCACTTGCCAAGTGATGGGCATGCGGGCGTTTACTGAATATTGGTAGCCTGGCTCATCCCATGGCACTTTCTGTTGGTTATCCCAGATTGAGATTGTACTGTGAAGGTGGTAATTACCTGAAACAAAATAGAAATCATGCTAAGTATATTTTAAGGCTTCCCGCCGATGTGTTCAGACTGGAATGGTCGATTTTTGCTGTCTCTATCTTTGATTATTGCTTTCATGTACTCAGTCCTGCTATATTACATGTTTCATGCCTCAGTCTCATAAGTTGCCAGTTTATTTATATTATCATTGGTTTAGGCTGCATTGCATATGTTAGAGCATTCTATGCGAGAATGGAAGGTACTGATTGAGTGAGGCTTATAGCCTAGTTTGAGATAGTTATGAGGTCGGACTGCACACCGCAGCGATCCTGAAATCATGCCTTCGTTGGCTTGATATAGCGCTTGGGCTGGAAGGAGCCCCTCCAGAGTCTATACACCCCTAGTGAGCGGACAGATATTCCGGAGATGGATTTCTCCGTGGTTGTTATGTTCTAGAGATGGATTTCTCCGTGGTTGTTATGTTCCGGAGATGGATTTCTCCGTGGTTATTATGTTCCGGAGATGGATTTCTCCGTGGGGGCTGGATCGGCCTTTTTCTTCAGTACTTAGTGACGGTGTCACTTGTGTTTATGAAATATCCGGGATGGACTTCCCTGGGCCTGAAGGCCGTATTCTAGTACTGAGTGGACCACTTATGAGAGCTCGATTAATGAGTACACATCATTCATGATTCCATATGCATTCATGCTAGTATAAAGGGTTACAGTCATATCTTGATACATCGTATTTATTTCTTGATATATTACTGTCATGTCCAATTTATATATACTATTTTTTGAATTGTCGGAGGTTTAGTCCGTCACTACCTCTCAGCCCGTAGTTTGGTTTCGTTACTACTGAGTTGGTGTACTCACGTTACCCCCTGCATCTTGTGTGCAGATCCAAGTACAGAGGAGTTCAGCTCGGGTCAGGGAGTACATTAGTTTCATCAGAGTTGACGAGGTAGCATCTGGCGACCGTGGTCTCATCTTCTCTTTCGTTCCTACCTATCACATTTATTTTCAGGCTATGTTAGTCATTTAGTTTGATTTTATTTAGTATTAGCAGCTCATGACTGTGTGACACTGGATCCGGGATTGGTAGGATTTGGTCTTTTGAGTTTTATAAACTGTTTTCCCAAAATACTGGATTTATTATTTTATTATAAATTTTAGAATTTGTTAAAAGGGACATTTTATGGGAAATTGTTTTTAGTTAGATAAAATGAGTGGCTTGACTGGTTCCACGACAGGCGCTATCACGACTCCGGAAATGGGTCATGACATTGTTACGGAGAGAGTAGAGGTATTTATAGTTTAAGACAAGCAGAAGAATAAGGTAAAAATAACAGTTTCAACAGTAATTATGGGAGTAAGCAGTCAATTAGAATCAAAATTGGTAAAAGACTTCCTTTGATTAAGGAGTCATATTCAAACGGTAATAAGCAGTGACAAATAAGGAAAGGAGTTATGTAAATCTGATTTTATCACAATAAGGAAGTAGTATAAGTATGATATAGGTATATCACATGTAAATACGGCTAAGTTCAGAATTCTATTTTAAGGAAAATATATGTGAGTTAATTTGACAGCAAAATCATTTATGGAAATAAGGTAAGACATAATTTATATTCTGGAAATCAGTAAGGAAACCCTCGAGTGAGGTTCTAATTACAGGAAATCAGTATCAATCAAGGAGAATATCACACATTAGCGGGATGGGCATGATTCAACAAAGAGAAACATGAAATTAGCACGTCTTAATTAAGGAAATACTCAAAAATTAGTGGAGAACATTATGCAAAATCAATGAAGTATCAATCATATAGGTTCAGGGATTCACAAATAGAAAAGATAGCACTGATTTGTCACAACATTATGAGAATAAGTGCAATAAACATATAATGGACAACAATTAGAACCATAGACTAGTAAGGTAAAATTATACAGAAGTTAGGGATTCGTATAGAACACAGTACGAATCATAGCATAGACATAATATAGGCAAAAGTAATCGAATCCAGAAACCCTAATAGACAAATATGGGGTAAAATCTCAAAATCAAGAAGTATTCATGAGAATACAGTAAACATAATAGAACAGGTAAACATACTATCGCAAACAAACTTGGAACCACAAATTGAAACCGAGAACTTTGGGTTTTTTTAACAAAAATGAATCAAACAAGATTGGGAAAAACTCACACAATGTTTAAAAACGGTAAAAATCATAAAATAATGTTGAGGAACCACAAAAAGAACAGTTTTGAAAGGGATTTTGAAAACCCTAGTTCGAAATCTGAAAAATAGTTTAGGGACCTGAAAAATCTTTAAAGAAAACATGAAAAGAACTCATGATAGGTATAGATCTGTTAGAGATTTAAAAGAATCGGAAGATTTAAAGAACTAGGGTTTCGAAGAGAACCCAGAAAAGATTAGAAAGCCTTAAAATGTTACTGGCTTTAACCCAAAGGTTATAGATCTTACTATGACGACCAGAGGTGGCCGGAAATGGCATGAGAACACATGGGGTGAGTGAACCGCCTTTTGGTTTCTCTGAGGGCCTCAAGGCAGTGATACCCGGTGTAGGAAGGAGAGTCATGAGGTTGGGAGAGTGGTGAGACCACCATAAAGACCGGCAAGGCAACGGCCGGTGAGAACCATGTCGGTTCTATCAGAGAGCGTTTGAGAGAGATGAGAGAAGAGGACGGCGGAGTGTAACGAGAGAATGAGAGGGGGAAATGAGGGTTTGGGGTAGGTCGTTTAGGGTTAATTAAGGTAAGGGATAATCTGAGCCGTTGATCAAAATTGATCAACGGTTTAGATTAAAACACAGGTTGGGTCGGGTGATTTTAATGGATTGGGCCTAGGTATTGGGTTAATTTAATTGGGGTTGGGGCCAGATTTAATTAGGCTAAAACTAGAACAAAATTGGCTATTTGTTAAATACCCGATTAAATAGATACATAATTAATAAAAATAGCTAATAATTACATAAAATAAAATTAATGCTAAATAGGTGAAATTAAGGTAATTGACTAATATTAAAAAATATAAAATAACTAACTATTGAATTAATAATTATTTAATATACAGTACTGAATAAAATTTAGAAAATAAATTGATAATAATGTGGAAAAATATGAGTTATTATAAAAGGTGATTTTGAAGATATATGGGAAAATTTAAAAATAATTTGAGAAAAAGTTGGGTATCAACAGCTGCCTCTCTTTATCCGAAAAGGATGAAAGAGTTGTCGGGTAAAGACATGATGGCCAATTTTGACCGAGCAAAGCGGTTTGAAGAGATTTAGGCTGCACCCTGGTTTCTGAGTTGCCTACATATCTTGGTTTTACAGGAATTAGTCCGTGTGTAGTTCAGGAGTCATCCGCGAAGTATGCTGATGAAGTTTTGCAAGAACGAACGCAATATAAAGGGTTGGACGAATAAACAGTTTACAGGAATGGTTAGGAGAACTGGAGCGGAGCAACTCCTGCCAGGATGACCGTCGCTTGCCGAATTACCTGAAAATAAACTATACAAGCATATATTGTGCGTAATTTAAACATGATGCAATTTCCCGTCGTACTATGGATGTTGTCTTTGAACGGTTAAGGATGACGTCCTCAGACCATGATGTCCTGGGCCATGGATTGCTTGATGCAGGATTCGCAGGCCATGAAATGATATTCGCGGGCCATGAGGATGGTGCCTCCGAACCATGACGCCTTTGAATAATGATATGCAAAATTGAGAGAGATCCTCAGGCCATGACATGATGTTCTCAGGCCATGAAAATGGTGCCTCCGAACGATGACGCCTTTGCATAAGTTGGCGATATTTCAGCCCACGAAGAATGTAGTAGTATTATGCTGACAAGACAGAGCTCCGTCTTGCGAATTGAAGGGCAGAGCTTAGCCCGTAGAAAAAGCAAAATAAATAGTGCATGAGATAGCGTTCGAATAAAAAATAAATTGGAGGCAGAGCTTAGCCTCGAAAGGAAGAAAAGTAGCCTTATGCAAGCGGAAGGCAGAACGGTAGCCATATGCAAAAAAAAATGCAGGTGGAGACAGCATTTAGTCTCAGAAGGCAGAATGGTAACCTTATGCAGATGGAAGGCAGAGTAGTATCCTTATGCAATGCCGATGGAAGGCAGAGTAGTAGCCTTATCCAATGCAGAGGGAGGTAGAACTTAACCTCGGAAGGCAGAATAGTAGCCTTATACAGATGGAAGGCAGAATAGTAGCCTTATGCAATGCAGATGGAGATAACTTTAGTTCCTGCATCCAAAGAAAAATCGTGAGTTTTATAATGGGAAGGTTAGTTCATATCCGCGCTGACTATGCTTGACTTGCTTGGCTTGATCTGATGATACTGTCTGTATTATTGGGGTAGCGTTGCTAAACAAAGCTGTTTCACAAACAAACATGCATGACTTTATAAAAGCATAATGTATAATTAAAAAAGTAATTTTGGGATGAACCGGCGACCGTGACACGGCTCGGGACTTTGCAACCTCTCCTGCTACGGAATTTTGAGGGACTGCCCCAGTTTAATGGGTTGACATTCCTGACTGTTGCTCATACGGCGATCGGCTGAACTTGCGCCGGAATTTTGAGAGTCCTCCTCAAAATTGTGCCCCAGTTTCCAATTGCAGGGAAAATGAGTTTTTTATTAAATTATGACCGAACCCATAGGGCTACCTACGTATCCCCTCTTAAATAGGAATCAGGTCAGGCGTAGTTCAATTTAAATCATCATTGAGAAAGCATAAGATTACACATAGTAGCGTTTGACTGTATCTGAATTGATTGTCTTTGCCCAGACTTCTCCGTCCATTTCTACGAGTATAATTGCTCCTCCTATCAGTACCCGGTGAACCATATACGAACTCTGCCAGTTGGGAGAGAACTTCCCTTTGGCTTTGTCTTGATGTAGAAAGATCTTCTTCAGCACCAGCTGCCCTGGTGTGAACTGTCTCGGCTTGACTTTCTTGTTGAAGGCTCTGGACATTCTGTTCTGATAGAGTTGACCATGACAGACTGTATTCATTCTCTTTCCTTCTATGAGGGCTAGTTTCTCATAATGGCTCTTTACCCATTCTGCGTCGCTGAGCTCAGCTTCTTGTATAATTCTTAGAGATGGAATCTCAACTTCGGCAGGAATAACAGCCTCAATACCATAAACTAGCATGTAGGGAGTTGCCACTGTTGAGGTGCGAACTGTGGTGCAATATCCCAATAAGGCAAATGATAACTTCTCGTGCCACTGCTTGTGCCTTTCTATCATCTTTCTTAATATCTTCTTGATGTTTTTGTTGGCGGCTTATACAACTCCATTCATTTGAGGTCTGTAAGCTGTGGAATTCTTGTGTTTGATCTTGAAATCCTTGCAAATAGCTTTCATCAGGTCACTGTTAAGATTGGAACCATTGTCTGTGATGATTGACTCAGGAATCCCGAATCGACAAACAATACGGTCACGGACAAAGTCTGCCATGACTTTCTTAGTCACTACATTGTAGGATGCTGCTTCGACCCATTTGGTGAAATAATCGATGGCTACCATAATGAACCTGTGTCCGTTGGAGGAGGTAGGCTCGATTGGTCCAATAACATCCATGTTGATACCCAATTTTTCCTCAAAATTATTTTCAAATTTGCATATATATACCTTCAAAATTACTTTTAGAATGATTGGAATTTTTCCATGAATTTTTCATATTTTTATCAAATTTTTTCCCATTTATCTGATATTTTTATTCAATAATTATTCACAAATCATATTATAAGTGATTTCAAAATTTTTTCCAACTCAACATCTTGTTTTAATCCTATTTTACCCCATTAGGATTTGATCATTTCCCAAATTAGCCAATATTGACATTATTCAGCTAATTTTGACAATTTTTGCAATAATAGCACAAATGTACACTTGTATCGTTTTAACATCTATAACTGATCGTTTTTATATTTTTATACTAGTTAATCATCTCAATTTCATTTATTTGGTCTTAATTCCATTTTACACAATTATTAGTTATTTTAATTAATTAATTATCCTATTTAATTGGGTATTTAACATTTAGCCGATTTTTATTAAAATTATAGCCAACATTTAATCCCAACCCACCTGATCATAACCAGCCCAATTACCCAACCCATCAGACCATTAAAACCCCCAGCCCAATTCCGAACTAATCTGAGTCGTTGATCAAATAAGATCAACGGCCTAGATGACCCTTTCCTAAATTAACTCTAACCAATCCCCCACCCCCCCCCCCCCCGGTCTCTCATTCCTTCACGACTGACTCTCTCTCTCTCTCTCTATCTATATATCTATCTCTCTCTCTCTCTCTATCTCTCTCTCTATCTCTTTGACTCTTTGGTTTCCTCTAGAGGCCTCCTCGACTCCCTCCTTCTCCGATGAGCTCCGTCCATCTTCTCCGGTTGGTTTCTCACCGGAAAACTCAGTTCTTCATTATCTCATGGTCATCTACATGCCTTGTACCGGTCCAGTGATACTCTGTGGCTCTCAGGAGAACCTGGAGCGGTTCTCTTGCCTCCCACGGTCCCATGCCACCTTTCCGGCCTTCCTGGTCGTCTGATTAGTGATCTACAACCAACCGGTGCCATCTCTAAGGTTCTTCCTTTATCTGGGTTCCACGAAACCTAACCCTTTGTATTTTAATTTATTTTAAGATCTACTCTAGATCCACCGTGTTATGAAGCTTTTCGATGAAAAACCCCATCTTCAAATGATTTTTTTAAATTTTAAAATTAGGGTTTCTTAACCTCTTTCAAAAACGGGTTTTACTTCTAATTTTAGTGATTTCTATTGTATGTTGAATGATTCTTTTATGTTTCATTGTTGTCTGAGTTATTATGCTAAAAACCCTAGTTCTTTTAGCCTGTTTTTGATTATGTGTGCTTGTTTTCCTGTAAAGCCATCCATGTGACTCTCGTTACTAAGAGGGGTTTAATCCTCTACTGTTTTATGATTCCTTGCTTAAATTTCCCTAATTTTATGCTATTTTGTTGATTATCAAGTCTGATTATTCGGCTAAATACTTCACTGATTCTATACCAAAGCTGTGACATTCTTTTGAATCAATGTTGTTGTGTGTATCTCCTATAATTATGCATCAAATTTTGAATTGTTTCTTTATTTATAAAATGTTTTCCTTAATCAGCATTAATTCTTTGTGACTTTCACTCTCATCCATGATTATGTGACTGATTTTCAAAAATCAATTGAGTTCTACCTTATTTATGTGCAATCTAAATTTTCCTTGTTGAAAAGCATTATGTATTATTATGTGCTATGTGATTTTTCTGCCCTTAATGAGCCTTATTAGACTGATCTTCTTTCCTTATTCTGCCTTGACTATACCGTTTGAAACTAGACTCCTTAATTAAAGGAGTCCGTTTGTCTTAATTGGCATTGATTGATTGTTATTTCCATGTCTTATTTCTTTACACACACACACTGATTTGATAGCACTGACACACACATACATTGCTCTGAACTTTTCTGTGCTTTCATACACTTCTTGCTCTTTGCATCTAATTCTGACTACTCAGTCGGCTGAAAGCCAAGACTGAGTAATCTCTATTGCTCTTGTGCTCCTGCATACAACTGTCCTACTGTTGCTCTCTCATTCTGCATACTAATGTTCTACTACTGCTCTCCTTGTCCTGTATACTGCTACTGCTGTGCTATCTCTTATACTTTGATGTTCTCTATCATTTGACTGGTATGTTTTCTGATTTAGCTTTATAGCATCTACATACAATATGCTCCAGTTTTTGTTTACTTACTTACTATTCCTTATGTGTTTTATCATGTGGTTCTACTGCCTACCATGTAATTAGCTTACCCCCATCATGTCTTTCCCTTTTGTTAAGTCCGAATATGTATCCTGTTTTTCATGTGATTCTCTGCAATTATGTCATCAGCATGCCCCCTACTATTTTTCCTTTCCCTTGAGTCTGATATGTCTCCAGTTCATTCTGAGACTCCGACATGCTCATGTGTTCATAGGTTGATGTTTTTTACCTTGACTTGATTATTGTTACTTTCTCTTATCCTATGCTGTAAACATGCCTCTCCTGCTACTTGAATATTATGCATTCCTGATCCTATTAATCTATGATATTATGTGACAACTATGTGATAACTATGAGAATCTATAACTCTGTTCTATTGTTGATATCTAAGTTATTTGTCCCCAACCCCTTACCCATGTTTGTGTTTGCTCTTTCCTGAGTCCTTTTGCCTATTATTTGCAGTTGTACTGCTTCTATTTTAAAAATCCTTTACTACTGTTCTTAAAAGTTATTTCTCAAAGTGTTGTTGCTTTTACTCTTTTCAAACTCCAATTCTCTTTTAAAACTCCAGGCACTTCCCATTACTCTTAGATTCTAGGTTCTGCCCCCTTCGTGTGAGCACTGCCTTGGGGACCTCTGAGTACCCATTAAACTCTGACACACAGGTTAGACATTCCACACTGCACTTACTCATCCCTGGCTAGGGTACCTGGGTGTGAGCACTATCCAGGATCTTTTGAGGTCCTTAGAGACTATGACATATTTCGGTTGAAAGGTCATGGCATATGGCAAAGGGATCTGGTACTTTGGGTCTACTGTCAGGCTCTCTATAGTATAGCTTCTTGATTTGCCTTTATTCAGTTGTGTAATTCATTATTCTTGGCCTGTAATAATCTGTCACGAATATTTGGGGCTGGATAGTGAAAGGGTGGGGCTATGCATGCCTAGTGTAATTTTTGGGTAGAAATCATGTCTTAAGATTTATTTTATCTCTTGCGCAATTGAAACCCTATTTAGGACATATCTACCATGCAATAGAGATCATGTCTTAGGTATATTTGTGTTTGTATCTCATCACATGCATGCTCACGTAGAAAAATCATGCTAATACCTGTTATAATTATTGCTGCTTCATTCAGAAATCCTGTTCTTGTTCGAATAATAACTGTCTTAAAATACTGTTTCTGCATGCGTATTCATCTAGATATCCGGCTTAGGATTACAATCGAATTATCATTAGAGGGCATATTACCTTAGGGATCTATTTTCAGCATGTTTTTATTTAAGGTTTCGTGTTAAGTACTCTGTTGAACACCTAGAACAGCATGTATTAGGTTCAATAATTACGTGAAATCAGGCCCCCTGTATCATCCACATAGATAATAACCTCGCCTAAAATATGTTCCAAATGGTTGAAAACGTTTTCCTGCACTTTTAAACCCAAACTGAGTTCATACTTGATATCTTGCTTGCATTCTTAGATACCATGCCTATAGGATCTGCATTTTTCTCATCACATGTCTGTTAGAATTAAGTCTAAGGACATGCACTCCGCCTATGTCATAAAATAGTAATCAGCATATATTCAGACGCCTAGGCAAACCTTAGGCACAAATGTTTGTTAAAATCAGAATTATTTAGGTAAGCTGTCTATTAACCAATGGTTTTAAAATTAGTCATGCATTCTTTTTTCTGAAACTCATCCAAACCCTGTTGTTTGCTATTGCCTTCACACCTAGAATTCCTGCTTAGGTTCTAAATCTGAGACATTCTTTGTGTTTGAGACGTGCTATTTACATGCCTTACTTGCGGAGGGGTACTTGAGCCATATGTTGTTATGTGTATCCCATATGTGTAACTGTTTTCTACTTGTCGCTTAGAATTTTATCCTTTAAACCTAGGGGTTCAACCTAGTACTCACCTTGTAGGATTTAGTAGTCCTAAACAATCTCCAGGACTTATAGAATGGGACGTGTAATAGCATGCAATAAGCTTTCGTGACCAACACGCGCTTCTTTAAATAATCTCTACAGGGTGGGAAGGGTAGAATACGGATATGATGACCGGTGCGTTAATACCACGTGTATCCCCTCTTCGAGGAGTGATTACCGGGTATTGCATTGATGTGTTCCGTATTATTTTAAACCTAGGACAATTCTTTTCAAATGTTTTACTCTGATGTTTTCCCAAAAACCTTTACAGACTTTTATATTTGTTTGAAATCCCCTCTTATATGAACCTTACTTGCTATTTGTTTACTGTCCAAATTCACAAAACTTCTTGGCTGGGACCCACAGTTGTGGATCTTGAGGGGTGCCTAACACCTTCCCCTTAGGATAACTTCAAGCCCTTACCCAATCTCTAGTAATGCAAACTAGTTCATGAGTTATCTACGCTAGGTGCCCTAACGCACCAAAAAATCGTTAGGTGGCGACTCTTCCTTAAACCTCTTCCTTTAAGGAGTTGTCCAGAATGTCATGAACACGGTCTCTCTGCACCTGACCCGTGCGAGGAAAAAGGGGGCGCGACAATCCATGCCTCAGGCGACGAACATCCATGGTGAGCTTGTTTGGAGGTATCTTTATCATATCTGCGTGTATCTGACAACGGTGGAATTTCCAGACGTACTGGATACAGTCCATTTCCATAGTCATCCAAAAGTAACCAGCTCGGAGTATCTTCTTTGCCATAACAAAACCGTTCATATGCGGGCCACATGTCCCATCATGAAAATCCTCTAGTAGTTTTTATGCTTCTTTTGCGTCGACACATCTTAATAACCACAAATCGGGAGTCTTCCTATACAGGATCCTCTAATAATCACCTATTGGTGGTTCCACTCGAACTTCACTACCTGATGTAGCGTTGATGCTACGGATCCAGGGTTGTCCTAATAACAGATTGTAAGACGCTGGCACATCTATCACTTGGAAGTCCACCTCGAACCAGGTTGGCCCCATTTGCAGGCATAAGCTGATCTCACCAATGGTGGACCTCTGAGATCCATCGAAGGCCTTCACGTTGATCACTCTATCCTTTATCTCATGCAGCCCTTTACCCAATTTCTTGAGCATTATCAACGGGAAAATGTTAAGACTGGATCCCCCATCGATCAGGATTCTAGTGATGAAATAATATTCGCATTGCATGGTAATGTGCAGTGGTTTATTATGGCCCAGCCCTTCAGGAGGTAGCTCATCCTCATGGAAAGTGATCTTGTGATTCTCCAACACTTGGCCCACCATATTAGCAATTTCTCCACTAGTGATGTTGTTTGGCACATAGGTTTCGTTCAACACCTTCAATAAAGCATTCCTATGCATCTCAGAATTCTGCAGCAAAGAGAGGATGGATATTTGCGCTGACATTTTGTTCAACTGGTCGATGACCGAATACTCCTTGGCCTGTACTTTCCTCCAAAGTTCGTCCGGACCTGTCTCGATAATGGGAGGCCGATTGGAAGCCTGCCTGCTGGATTCAACCAGATGTTCAGGGATATAGACTCTACTAGTTCTTGTCATACCCTACACTGCAACAGCCTCCTCAGTCCTGACTTTGCCTTTCCTTCTCACCTCGGCTGTATAGTCCCATGGTACAGCATCTGTATAGAAAGGTGGTGCGGTCGATATCACCACCGTGATTAGCGCAGCTACCCTCACTTCGAATGGAACATGTGTCTGGGGTGGCAAGACTGCAACCTCAAATGGTGCGGGTGCATTCGCCAGAGACACGAACTCAACTTAAATTGATACTAGTGTCTTTGCAGGTGACGCTGCTTAAAACTCAAGAGGCATGGACATATTTACCTCAACATCCTCAGACGGTTGAATCTGGACTATGATCAGGTTGAGAGTGACTGCAGGTTTCTTTGGATCATCGCCTTCTGCGATCAACCCGATTGATCCCTCGAGGTCCCAATGATCTTCTATTTCAATCAAGTGGATTCCTCCACCCTTATGGTTCGGAAGAGGATTTTTGCGGACGTTTGGAGCAGATTCCTTTGCCACGAAGACCTTGTTGTTAATCATGGTTTGTATTTTGTCCTTCAAAGAGCGGCACTCATCGATGGTGTGCCCCTTCATGCCGGAGTGTTATGCACAGGACTTGTGTGGGTTGACCATTGAGAAGGATCCTCAGGGGTTGCAGTTGAGATGGGGGTGACATAACCAGCAGCTTTGAGCTTCTCTTACAGCTGGTCGATGGGTTCAGCAATGGCGGTATACTGTTTTGGAGGTCTGCGATCAAAATTAGGACGATGTCTAAGGAAGTTTTGATGGGTAGGGGGTGATTGGTAATGAGATGGTTGGGAATTTTAAGTGTGGTAGACAGGAACGGGTTGTGAGTATCTGGGTGAAGCAGGTTGATATGTCGGTGGTGGAGGTGATTGATAAGTTGGTGGTGGAGCTTGGTATGAGGGTGCTTAGTAATTTGAGGTTGGTTGTTATGTGAGTGGAGGTGTTGGGTAAGTTTGGTATTTGAGTGGGGATTTGGTTCTTTGTGCAACCATCACGACTCCCACATCTCTTTCCTTAGACACACCACCAGACTGCAAAGCCTTGTTTGTAGCTTGCAAGGCTTCAAAATTTGTGACCATACCGCTCTTGATACCTTCTTTAATCCGTTCTCCTAATTTTATATTGTTGGAGAACTTGTGGTACTCAATCATCATCAACCTTTCATAGTACTGCGGGTCCTGGGACCGGACAAAGAACTTGTTCATCTGCTCCTCTTCTAAGGAGGGTCTGACCTTGGCAGCTTCGGACCTCCAACGAGTAGCGTACTCGTGAAATGTCCTTGTGGGCTTCTTTTTTAAATTCTGAATATAGAACACATCTGGTGCGTTCTCTGTGTTGAACCTGAATCTGTCCATAAAGTCAGATGCCATGCTCACCCAATTCGACCATTTCTTGGGATCTTGGCTGATGTACCAAGACAATGCATCTCCTTTCAAGCTCCTCATGAACAACTTCATGCGGATCCTTTCATCCTTCCCTACTCCAACCAACTTGTCACAATAAGTTCTCAGGTGGACCCTTGGATCACTCGTACCATCAAACATTTCAAACATAGGAGGTTTGTATCCCTCGAGCAGTTCGACATCGGGTTGTATGCAGAGGTCTTCATAGTTCAACCCTTCGACTCCCTTGATTCCTTCGATTCCTTGAACCCGGCTGGTCAGCTTCCTAAGTTCTTCGGCCAAGTTCTTGATAAGAAGGTCCTTTTCATCAGACTCAGGTGTGTATGTGATAGGGGGAGTGGAGTGTGGCATGGTCTTCACGTAGATGGGATTGTTATGGTGGCCTGGAGCATGAGTGTCGAAATGGTCATTTGTGGAGTTCTAAGGTTCTAGGATAAGCAGTGGGGTGTTGTTTGGAGTATGGCAGACATTGCAGTGTGCTCGGAGAGTTTGGTTCTTTGGTGGGGTGGTGTGATGATGAGTTGTGGGATGATTTTGCTGCTTTGGGATTTTTTGAGGAGGTGCATGATTCTAGATGTTGACGTCTGGGACGTTGAGGGAGAATGACAGGTTTTCCAGATTCCGAACTTGATCAAGATCTTCTTAGAACTTTAACAACTTATGTTCCAGTTGCGACACAGTTTCATTCTAAAGCCGAACACCCTAGCCATCAGTGGCCTCTACCCGTTCAACCACATTCTCATTTCTGCTGTTGCATGAATATTCCATTTTCTTTTTGCCTCTGTTCTTGCCTTTGGGAGGACTAAGAGGAGGAGAGGGTGGAGGGCCCCTGGATCTTGTAAGATAGCATGATGATTCCAGAGTGCACAAACTAACCTTTGGGGAGGGGAATAAATAAAGAAAGAGGAAAACAAAAATGAAAGTAGCCAAGTCAGTGAGGATTATGAAAAGTATTGCGATATTTAAACACATAGTGCGGGAATGTAAAGTGCGTCCTAATTTGGGGACCTCTTTTGTGCCCGAGGTAGGCCTAGCGACAAATTGATTTGGAGAACTTAAGATGCCAAATGCCTTATTTTATTGATAAGAAAATAGACGAACCCCAAAATGACACTAAATAAACAGGAAGTAAAGGTCACTAATGGCTATTGGCCTTATTACATTGATAAGTAAAAGAAAGACATTCCTAGCTACTTGGTCCCAGAAGGACCTTCCCCAGACTCGGCATTCTTGCTTCCTTCATACAGCTCCCCCAACTCGTGAAGCCCCAGCAACAGGTATGCTCTGGCTAGATGCCCTCCGTCAGTCCCTTCAGCCTTGTACAGTCTTCAATCCTTTTGAGAAATTGTTTCTCCAGCTCCCCTGTGCCTTTCTCCAATACCTTAACCTCTTATTGGTGCTGATAGCCATATCCTTCCATTCCTTGATAAGTTTCTTGTTAGACTCATGTATTTAGCAGTGCTCATCCTCACACTCACAGATCCTCTTGCGCAGTTGGTTGTTTTTGAATTGTGCCTCGGCCTTTTCATCTATAACCTTGTGGCCTCGAACGAACCCTGGCTCGCACAGACCACCCCAATTTTCTGCCAACCAACCAGGATAGAAAGGGGTACAACCTGCATAGTATGTGTCTGGATCGACGGTGTCTTTCTCCATTATAATCTTGCAGTGCCACATGTGCTGGGCTTGGCACTTGTGAGGACTATCGTCATTTTGGAAGTGAGCTCGAAGATGGCTCATCTTGTCGACTCTGGGTACGACTTGCTTCCTACCCGCTTGCCTCATGACTCGAAGAGGGACGTAAGGGTATGTTCCTCTTAGACCAATTAGTATTAGGAACGGTGCATCTCTGGAACAGGCGATGAACTCCTCTGTCGAAAACCACTCGAACATCCACTGTACCTGTTCTTCAGTCAGATTACCAAAGAGCTCAACCCATCTTTTGGCGTTCTCAGGCTGAGCAAACATGTCGGGGATGTAATTCATTCGCTTTGGATGGTGGAAAGCGATATGGTCATCCCAAACTCTTCGATGGAATTCTTGTCGGTACTCGCCCTTTTGGAGATGTTCCATGAGCCAAAGCTGAAGTAGTAGATTGCAGCCTTCGAAATTTCTTGCCCCTCGTTGACACTTTTCCAAGGCTCGATATATGTCTGCAATGATCATGGGCACATTACTGAAGTCTTTTCTATCAGTTCCTTCCATTAGTGTCTTGGTTACCATGGCCAATCTGGTGTGGATTCTCTCCTTTTTTATGGGAAACACGATCAGACCCAAGAAGCAAAACATGAAGACGAATACCCTATGATGGATGTGTCCCAAGGATGTGATGGCAAACTCATCGTGGTAGGTACGGTATGATTTGATATGACCGTACCTCTCGTACAAGTAGTCAAAAGAGATGTATGACTTCTTTAAGCATAAGTTCTGCATTCTTCTTCAGACCCATTATTTTGAGGAAACCTTTGCCTGTGCAGTTTTCAGGCATTAGCAACCCCGGGGTTTCCCATACTAGGCCAGCCAATCCTCCTATTTCCTCCAGCAAAGGTGTCATTTCAATGTCCCCAAAGCGGAACACGGACCTTTCACAATCCCAGAATAGGGTAGCAGCCTCTATTATCATGTTGTTAGGCTGGATTTTTAGGAGAGATGGTAGATTGCCCAAGTATTTCCTGACGAGAATTTTGTCACTAGAATGTAAATCTTCTCACCAACTTAGCAATCTTGGAGGGATATTAGAGACCATGCCGAATCTGGGGACTTTGTGCCTCATTTTTTTTCTGCAAGGCAAACAAGGTTAGGCCCTTACCCCCACCAGACTCGACTATTTAACATCAACAATTAGCATAAAGGATTTAATTCTCCAAATAAATGCACAGAACGTGATGATGTCCGTTTGGGTTTAGGGAAACCCAGCGGACTTTTGGATAAGGCAATCTTAAAAGCTAGCGTGCGTACCACACTTTAGCCTGGCTAGGTTTGACCATGATGCATGAGATAACATAACAAAGTAAGGTTTCTATGGGGTTTTAGACTGGTACCCTCGAGCGGACAACTCAAGGGGGAAAGGCACGGAACCGTCGACTGCACCGCTGATCGACTAGCTTTACCACAAATAAGCCTTTATGAATTTAGGGAGTAATAATATAGGAAGAACGCAACCACTCATCAAGCGTTGCTATAGTATTTTGTTTGGCACGAGTGGAGTATGAATGTAGAGCATGATTATGCAATAAATAAGCATTAAAGACACGTTGTAATGTATTTGCACATTATGAAAGCAGTAAATACAGCAGTTTATAATTTAAAAGCGGATACAAAGGAAGGAAACAGAAAGAGCATGTCAGTTACTTTTGAGGAACAAATAAATGCTTTAAGAAATAGACAAGTAATTGTACATAAAAAATGGAAAAGGGAAAGGTCGCAAGTATTAACAAAGTAGAGACAAGTTCACAAAACCGTTTGAAATGGTAAAATCCTAGATAAATCCCCAGCAGAGTCACTATGCTGTCGCGCCCCCTCTTTCCTCAGGGAGATCGGGTTTCGACATTCAGTTGGGACAACTCTTTCCTTTTCGGAAAGGGGTTTGTATTTTTGAGGGTCGCCACCTAACGATTTTTTAAAGGCGCGTTAGGACACCAAAGGAGTTCATTTACAAGTACGTTGCTAACCAGAGATAGGGTAAGGGCTTGAAATTATCCTAAGGGGAAGGTGTTAGGCACCCTCAGGATCCACAAGTGTGGTTCCCGGCCAAACAACTTTTGCAAATTTGTACGGCTTAGCAAGCAAGCAAATAAAGGCTCAAATAAGAGGGGATTTAAGTCTTAAACATGCAGATGTTTGAAAGAAATAGTAAAGAAGGTTAGATTTTGAAAGGATTAAAAACTAAGCATATTAAGGATATCCTAGGTTTATAACAATATGGATCACATCAGTACAATACCCGGTAATCACTCCTCAAAGAGGGGCTACACGTGGTAATAGCGCACCGATCATTATATCCATATTCTACCCTTCCCCACCTCATGAAAGTAATTAAAGCACGTGTTGGTCACAAACTCTATCGCGTAATGTTACCCGTCCCTTCCTATTAGTCCCGGAGGAACTTAGGACTTCTATCCTATAAGGGATGTTCTAGGCAGACCCTCAGGCTTGAAGGAAAAACACTAATGTGACAGATGAGAACATATAGGATTGCAATTAGGGGCAAACACAGAAAAGTAGAGAAAAGGCACCAGTATACCTCCACAAGTAATGCAAATAGGCAACACGACTCATACACAGTTAAGGTCTTTTGATTCAGATCCTAAAACATGGTATGATAATAACAGAGATAGATTTATTGCATAACTCATAGAGGAAGTCTTAATCAGTTTTACTTACCGATTTTATCCTGTTGATAATTAAGCAGCATACATAAATAGACATATTTCTAGTTTTAACAATGTTGATTACCTAAGGCTTGCCTAGGCGTAGGACAATGCTCAGTAATTACCTAGATTATTAAAGGAACTGTTTGAGTTGTTTTGCCTAAACATGATGTACTTAGGTGTTGCTTCAAGTGCAGAATTATCACTAGTTGTTTAGAGACATGGTAAAACAGTTTTAGGTCCTTTTTCATGCATTGGTAATTAGGCGGGGGATGAGTCCTAAAACATGATATCTAATGCACAGATAGGGATGCAGAATGATGCATATACAAAGTCCTAAGCAGGATTTCTAAATGCACAATAATTACAGCATTAAGCATGATTTCAGAAGATACAAGAGTGGCAGTTAGTTCTAGTGTTGTTTACTCTAAACAGGATCTCTAAGTGTACATGGCAGCATAGATCATGATTGCAAAGTATTGGTTATTAACACATTTTAACACAGGATTCTCTAACTGATATGACAGTGAGATGGACATGCCGAAAACAGGAAGTATAAATCCTAGGGAACATGATCTCTAATGCATGAAATGATTCCTAAGCATGGTCTCTATTTCCCAAGTAGGAATATAAACCTAATAACATGTTTTCTACCCTTTTAATAGCTAAAGCATATATAATCACCCCTTCCCTTTCCACTATCCATCCCCAGAGTAGTTTACAAGTAGTTATTACAGGCCATTTGCATAAATTACATAATTGAAATAAGAAAAAGAAGGAGTTATGCTATAGGGAGCCTACTGATAGGCCCAAAATCCCCAGAATGCCTCAAATGCCATTAGTTAATCGCCTTTCACATAATCCAGGTGCGTCAGAGTTCCCTAAGGATCTCAAAGGATCCTGGGCAGTGCTCACACCCAGATTTCATAACCAATATAGAGTAAGTGCAGTGTGGAGAGGCCAGATCTTGTGTGTCAAAGTTCAAATGGAGCTCAAGGGTCCCAAGTCAATGCTCACACAAGAGGGGAAAAACCTAGTGTCTAAGAGTATAGTTGAATTGCTTGACATAGTTTTGAAGTAGTTTGAAAATGAGTAGTTTGAAATAAGTTTTGGAGAATAGCAGATTTTGCTTTTAGTGAAAAACAATTTGAAGGGGAAGAGGGTAAGACAATCAACAACTCAGAACCATATCAACATTCATAGTGCAAGGAAGCAGTCACAAACATGGAAGGGGGAAATTGGGGACAAGTAGTTCATATGTGAAAGCATATCTGCACACAGGTTAACACCATAGAAGTACAACAGAACTTAAATAGTCATATCAATAGTCCATCACAAAGGGTTCATGCCAGGAGCTTAACAACATTAGATTAAAGGGTGCTAAACAGAGTTACACATTAGGTCTAGGGGAAGGGTTCAAGATTACATAGTAACTAGGGGTCATGCATACCTTCCTATATTGTTAGGAATTAGAGGTAAGACAGAATTGTAGTGAAAACATGTAACAGAGAGAGCAACAGACATGTTGAACTAGGGGGAAAGGGGAAATCACATAGACAGAACAGGCATGCTAATTGCAAGGTAAACAGCAGAACTACAAGTAGAAACATAAGAGAAACAAAAGGAATCGTAAGACAAACAGAAACATATTGTTTTGAATGCTGTAAACTTAAACTGAAAACATACCATTTGAATGAAAGAATGAGTGCAAAGTGGAGAGCAATAAAGTGAAGAGAAGTAGAACAGTAGTGTGTAGAGCAATAGAAAAGTATAATCACTCAGTCTTGGCTTTCAGCCGACTGAGTAGCAAGTAAACAACAAGAGAAATAGGAGAGTATGTGTGTGTAAGAGAGTTAAGAACAGTGTATTATCTGTGTTTGTTAAGAAGAGAGTAGAGGTATTTATAGTTTAAGACAGGCAGAAGAATAAGGTTAAAATAACAGTTTCAGCAGTAATTATGGGAGTAAGCAGTCAATTAGAATCAAAATTGGTAAAAGACTTCCTTTGATTAAGGAGTCATACTCAAACGGTAATAAGCAGTGACAAATAAGGAAAGGAATTATGTAAAGCTGATTTTAACACAATAAGGAAGTAGTATAAGTATGGTATAGGTATATCAAATGTAAGTAAGGCTAAGTTCAGAATTCTATTTTAAGGAAAATATATATGAGTTAATTTGACAGCAAAATCATTTATGGAAATAAGGTAAGACATAATTTATATTCTAGAAATCAGTAAGGAAACCCTCGAGTGAGGTTCTAATTACAAGAAATCAGTATCAATCAAGGAGAATATCACATATTAGCGGGATAGGCATGATACAACAAAGAGAAACAGGAAATTAGCACGTCTTAATTAAGGAAATACTCAAAAATCAGTAGAGAACATTATGCAAAATCAGTGAAGTATCAATCATAGAGGTTCAGGGATTCAGAAATAGAAAAGATAGCACTGATTTGTCAATACATTATGAGAATAAGTGCAATAAACATATAATGGACAACAATCAGAACCATAGGAAGACTAGTAAGGTAAAATCATATAGAAGTTAGGGATTCGTATAGAACACAGTACAAATCACATCATAGACATGATATAGACAAGAGTATCGAATCCAGAAATCCTAATAGGCAAACATGGGGTAAAATCTCAAAATCAAGAAGTATTCATGAGAACACAGTAAACATAATAGAACAGGTAAACATACTATCGCAAACAAACTTGGAACCACAAATTGTAACCGAGAACTTTGGGGGTTTTTAACAAAAATGAATCAGACAAGATGGGGAAAACCTCACACAATGTTTAAACACGGTAAAAATCATAAAATAATGCTAAGAAACCAGAAAAAGAACAGTTTCTAAAGGGATTTTGAAAACCCTTGTTCGAAAACTAAAAAATAGTTTAGGGACCTGAAGAATCTTTAAAGAAAACATAGAAAGAACTCATGATAGGTATAGATCTGTTACAGATCTAAAAGAATCGGAAGATTTAAAGAACTAGGGTTTCGAAGAGAACCTAAAAAAGATAAGAAAGCCTTAAAATGTTACTGGCTTTAGCCCAAAGGTTATAGATCTTACTCAAATGGTCAAAGGTGGCCGAAAACGGCATGAGAACCCATGGGGTGAGTGAACCGCCTTCTGACTTCTCTGAGGGCCTCAAGGCAGTGATACCCGACGTAGGAAGGAGAGTCATGAGGTTGGGAGAGTGGTGAGACCACCATAAAGACCGACAAGGTAATGGCCGGTGAGAACTATGGCGGTTCTATCAGAGAGCGTTTGAGAGAGATGAGAGAAGAGGATGGCGGAGTGTAATGAGAGAATGAGAGGGAGGAATGAGGGTTTGGGTAGGTCGTTTAGGGTTAATTAAGGTAAGGGATAATCTGAGCCGTTGATCAGAATTGATCAACGGTTTAGATTAAAACACAGGTTGGGTCGGGTGATTTTAATGGATTGGGCCTAGGTATTGGGTTAATTTAATTGGGGTTGGGGCCAGATTTAATTAGGCTAAAATTAGAACAAAATTGGCTATTTGTTAAATACCCGATTAAATAGCTACATAATTAATAAAAATAGCTAATAATTATATAAAATAAAATTAATGCTAAATAGGTGAAATTAAGGTAATTGACTAATATTAAAAAATATAAAATAACTAACTATTGAATTAAAATTGTATAAAATGTATAATTAGTCTATAATTGCAAAATTATTGTAATTATAGCCAAATAATGCCAAATTGACTAATTTATAAAATAATTAAATTCTAATAGGATTAAAAATGATATATTGAGCTAGAAAATATTCTTAAATTATTTATAATATTATTTATGAATAATTATTGAATATAAAGTACTGAATAAAATTTAGAAAATAAATTGATAATAATGTGGATAAATACCAGGTATTATAAAAAGTGATTTTGAAGATATATGTGCAAATTTAAAAATAATTTGAGAAAAAAATGGGTATCAACAATGATACTTGCTCTTTGGCGAGGTAGTTGTCTTTTACTGCAGTGACATAGTGGGTGACGTGATCCTCAGGGTCCGTTGTACCGTCATATATTTTCAAGTATGGCGGCATCTTGAATGTTTTAGGTATAGCATGTGGTGCGGCCTTGTCGTTGTATGGTTGTTCCACGAACCGGCCAACGTCCCTTTTTGGTAATAGCTTCGGGGCGCCCGGTATCTTGTCTACCCTTTCTTGGTGCTCCTTCATTTGGTCGCAGAGCTCTTTGTTCTCATTCTCCATCTCTACATTTTTCTTAGAATAGCTGTGAGGGTGTCGTTACCTGCATCATTAACGGTGTGAGTGATGCCTGTTACAGGAGGGACGTGCTGCTCATCGGTTGCTAATGTGATGTTGACTCGTACATCGTCCATGTTCGTCCTTTGGGCAGGTTTGTCGAGTATACTGGTCAGCGTACTCGTTAGCCATGCTTCTAGTAGCTTTTTCACTGCTGGTGGTGCTTCTTCTACTGCGGACGTAGAGGCTCCTTTTCCATGGGAGGTTGTGACGCTGCCATGAGGAAGAGGTGAGCTACTTCGTCTAAGGAAGCGTTTGGTATCACGTTCTCCTCGTCCATTCCAGCAACCTCAATGATGGTGTTTAAGAGGTTATCCGTAAGGCCTGTCACCGCCTTCAGTCTTTCTTCTCCATTACCTGCCATGTTAGACTGTGCACGTAGGGAAAAGAAATTTTGTGTTGTGCAGTTGTTTTTTTAGATCTAGAAAAACTAAAATTTTGACTAGAAAATCCTCACAGACGGTGCCAAATTGTTTGACCAAAAAGTATGCAACATTTTGTTAAACTAATTAAATAAGAAAGTGATGGGTAAATCATAGTTAAACATAATAAGTTCTAGATCTAACACGTGCTCGAATACATAACGCAGAATGATGCTTAAACCGATTAAATACAAATGGTACTAAATGATGTTGTTATGAATAAGTGGAGGAACAATAATAAGCAATAAATCTATTTATATATAAAAGGAGAGACAAAGAAAGATTATGAAGACAAGTGACATAACATTAAATTGACATGTGTAAGTTTTTTAGACAATTCTCCAACTTTGTTGGAGTTTCAAATTTATTTTTAAAAAAAGTATTTAATGCCTGGCAGTTATTTCAATTTTTTTTATTTAGAAAAGGCAAAAATATATTTATATATAAAAGGTGAGGCAAAGAAAGGTTATGAAGACAAGTGGCATAACATTAAATTGACATGTGTAAGTTTTTTGGACAATTCTCCAACTTTGTTGGAGTTTCAAATTTATTTTTTAAAAAAAAGTATTTAATGCCTGGCAGTTATTTCAATTTTTTTTATTTAGAAAAAGGAAAAAATTTAACTTCAAACCAGGCAGTTAATTTCTGCCAATTTCAAAACTTTTATTTTGATATATTTTAAAAGGTGAGAACTTCAAACATGGCAGTTAATACTTATTGTAAAAATGTTTAAACCACTCTGTATGACTTATGCATAATTTCCTCTAAAGTTTCTGACAATTCCACGTTTCTGAAGATTCGGTTCCTAAAAAAAATAATAACTACTCCAATTTCACAAAATAGACTACCACGTTTTTTATTAATTTTTATTTAATTTATTATAAACCTAAAGATTCATCAAAAAAATTGCCTTGAAATTTTACATAGAAATAGTAATAAAGCAAATAAAAACACTCCACGATTGATTGTACTCAAACGTGGTCTTCAAAATTCTAAACTAACTCAAACACTCTCTCCCTTGTACAAACTAAAAGGTAAAAAAAAACTGAAACAAGACACACGTTCTGCACTACTCACCCGCACATTCTCCCTCATAAATGATTCTCCTCCTATTTTTCTTTATCATTAACTTTGTTCAATGTGGGCTTAAAATTTCTATAATTTTACATCTCCCGCTCAAATTATCCATAGTGATTCCACATTCGTGCACTCCAGAGTTCAATTTTGAATTAAAATTTTGAATTGCTAAAAGTTCGTCGGTGACATTACTGTTTAACCGTGGTTATGGATTCGAAATCATCGATTCACAACTTCATCCACAAAATATTTTTTTTTATTTGAAAAAGTGCAGGCTCTGCATTTCAATTTTAGTTTATTTACTTCTAAGTAGATTTTCTTTGTTTTGTATTTTTACAGTATTTTTCACAAAGAGGATATGTGAGATTCTTCTAATCTGATCGACGAAGGGAATATATATTCAATACTAAAGTAAGTTCTATTTTGCCTATTGTTCCTTTATTTATCCAATTTTGAATATTATTTTTCTCATTCAGCTATAGTTTTACAATAGCAACATTTTTGGATCTTCTTCTATTTCTTCCTTTGGGCTAAACATTTTTCACAAATTCCTTTTCAAGAGTAAATCAAATTTTCTTTTCTGGTTGGCCTACGTTTTATAGACTCCCGGTAATTAATTTTTCTTAAGTTTTTTGCTTTGTTCATCACATGTGTGCGCGTGTGTTTGTTTTTATGTATTTAACAATGGGTCATTTTGGAACAGAATTAAATATTTATTTTCATTGACTAGAAAGATGATACATGTTCTGCCGTACAATAGTGGAGCAAACGTGCTCTGTTTGCGATATATATTTTTATTATCTCCTAATAATGAAATTATAATGTCTTTCGATGCATTATGATAGTGGGAGGTTAACGTGGAGTCTCAATCTAAATATATATATGCACAGATGTAGGCACGCTAGACATAATTATATGATTTCGCATTGCAGGATGTGCTCGATAGGATATAGTTGAAGCTTTACCCTCTTGTGGCCAAGCTCTTGAGGCAAAAGGTGAAAAATATGGCATCTTTATGTGTGTAAATAATTTAACTGAGTTAGACCACAATCATAGGCATGTTAGTTTTTAATAGGCATTATCATTATTTTTACAGCTTGCATACCCCAATTTGCTTTATCTTATAATCGCTTGAACAAATCACAATAGTGAAAGTCGACTTCCACAAATAGAAAGCTTTACAATTTAACTCAAAAAGACATTGCAAAACTCTTTGCTCCTTCACTTGCTGCTTTTAGAAACCTTATTCAATTAATTCTATAGCTTTGAAGATATATTAACAAAGGAGCTTCATTTTTTTTAAGTATCCAACGTCACACATTGGTTATAGATTATTGATCACGCTCAACTATGTCTTCTGTAAAGACTAAACGGGCGTTGCAAATATAAATCTG
>MDKJ01065408.1:0-16270 GCA_005239525.1 Nicotiana knightiana | reverse complement strand
AAAAATATTCAACTACAAACAAACCAATCAACCTCCCAGCAGTTATATATATACAACAACAAATAGTATCCCCCACCCCACGATTAAAGAATTGACATGCCCCCATGGCAACATAATAATGCACAGTGAGGTAAGGAGACTTCCCTGGTTTTCAGTCTTCATCAGAGACGGTGGTTGGGTCGAGTCGACATGCATACCCTAACGCTCGTAGCCAGGCCATTATCTTCTTCTCGCACTTAATATTCTGAGTGGCTAGAGTGTGAACTCTGTCATTTAGGTTATCCACTGAGGTACGTAAGCCAGCAACATCTTGCTCCAAGGTAGACATTTGGGTGCTTCGCAGGGGCCGATATGGGCCCGCCTCATCAAAATGTGTCATTGGCGGGGAGGCGTCAGGCACCACCTCGTCCTCATCGTCCACAACAATAGGTATGGGCTGCTCCTTTCCCACTGTAATTTTGCTGGCCTTGAAAGGGGCCTTCTTTGCGAGCTTCCCATCTATGAAATGATTCTCGAGGACATTTGCAGCACCGCACAGCCTGGTGACTAGTGAAGGGAAGTAGAACCCTTTGACTATCTCAGGAGATCTGATGAACATTTCATCGTAGATTAGCCTGGCCACATCGAAGTCATGACGGTTGAAAAAACACCAAACTGCCACTGCACGAGATGCATTTACATTAGTAGTGTTGCTGGAGGGCAGCAGTCGGCTACAGATGATGGTGAGCCAGCATTTAGCTTCCCAAGTGAGAGATTGGGTGTTCAGAGTGATGCCATGCTTTATCCATACTGGCTCCCCTCCCAAACAGATTGACCGAACAATGAGGTTCCAAGTGACAGGTGGTGTCTGGTAGGTTTGGTAGTAATCCTCCGCTCCTGAGAAAACCGGTAGCCGGTATGCTCGGCGTATTTCTTCAAGAGAAGCATTTACCCGTGTTCTTCTGACTGTGACTACCCGGTTGGCGTGTTCCGGGCAATTCGCATAGAATTCTCAGACAATCAAAATATTTGCCTCTTCCGATTCCTCAAAGACGACGTCCAAGTGGCGTCTCCTCAGTTCATGGAACATCTCTGGGCATTCACTTTGCAGAGCGGCCCTGTCAATTGGTACTTCATGTACCATATTTCGGGCTGCCTTTGCTTCAAATCTATCCTCAGCAGCCTTTGAGACAAATCGAGTAGAGTAGCTCTGGCTAGTACTAGCCTGGGTTCTGCGTTTCCTGGATTGAGACATGGTACCTGACACAGCAAGGTTTATTATTAGAGAGGGTTCAATTTGTGTGACCACCAGGTGGTTACTCAGACTTCACCACCACGATGGTCACATTACCAATTTTTAGCTCAATGTGACAATTTTTCAAGCATATGGTGTGCAGAGATTTAGACATGCATATGTTAGCCCATAGTGGTACAAACCCTTCCCAATGGCAACCACAATCTTCAACTAATCATCAACCCACTAACATGATTTTTACCCAATAACACCAAATCTTACCACCAAGCCATGCTAAGTTAATTTACAAAAGAAAAACAATTGTTTTTACCTAGATATGGTGGAGATCTACCATTAACATATACATTATACAAAATAAAAGAACACAAAAAAGAAAATAAGAGAGAGGAGAGTTAATAGACTTATTTGAAGAGAGGAAGAGAGCGAAACCTGGTGGTTGGGGGTGGTGGAGATGAGGAAAGAGAGTGGTGAGTTTAAGGTAGGAGAATGAGAAAAAGGGGGAGGGGATCGTTGGGGGAAGAAGAGGGAGAGGGAGAAGGGATTTTTGTTAAGATAGGGTTGGGGAATGGGTGGGTGTAGAGAGTTTGGTTAATAAGAAAAGAAATAGAAGGAAAAAATAAATAACTAAATAAAAATTCGAATTTTTTTAACTTACCTGGGCGTGCTGGGATTCGCCGCGGTCGACCGCGGCCGCGGTGCACGGTGGGTTGGGAGACAGAATGAACGTGAACCTACTGCGGCCGCGTCACGGTGAGCCAAGCCAGAAAATGTTCTTCCTACCGCGGTCTACCGCGGTCGCGGTGACGGTAATTCGATTTTGTTTTTGTTTTTTTTCATCACTCATACCAAGGTACTGTTTCAACCTCTGTCCATTCACTGTAAATTTTTTCGTCCCATCTTCTGATTCGATCTCTACATCTCCACTTGGGAATATTTGCACTACTTTGAACGGACCTGACCATCGGGAATTCAACTTACCTGGGAACAATCTCAATCTTGAGTTGTACAGTAGCACTAATTCACCGAGTTTGAAGTTTCTATCCAAGATGTCATTGCCATGCATCAATTTCATTCTTTCTTTATACAATCGAGCGCTCTCAAATATGTGGAACCAAAATTCCTCGAGCTCATGCAGCCCATTAAATCTGTTGGTGCCCGTTGTTTCCATGTCCAAGTTCAACTGCCTCAGTTCCCACAGTGCTCTATGTTCGAGCTCAACCGGAAGGTGGCATGCCTTACCAAATACCAACTTGTAATGTGACATACCAATTGGGGTTTTGAAGGCTGTGTGATATGCCCACAATGCATCATCCAACTTCATGGCCCAATCCGTTCTTGTTGCATTCACCGTTTTTGAGAGGACACTTTTGATTTCCCTGTTAGACACTTTAACCTGCCAGCTTGTTTGTGGGTGGTATGGTGAGGCACCTTGTGGCGAACACCATACTTCTCCAACAAGCGTGCGAACGCTCTATTGCAGAAGTGAGATCCACCATCGCTGATTATAACCCGCGGGTGCCAAAACGTGTGAAGATGTTTTTCTGTAGGAAATTGGTCACCCCCTTTGCATCATTGGTTGGTAGAGCAACTGCTTCGACCCACTTCAAGACATAGTCAACGGCCACCACTATATACTTGTTACGGTAAGAGCTAGAAAATGGCCCCATGAAGTCGATTCCCCACATGTCGAATACTTCCACCTCTTGGATTGTGGTCATTGGCATCTGACGTCGGGATATGTTGCCCGTCTTTTGACATTTATCGCAACTTTTTACTCAGGTATGAGCATCCTTGAACAATGTAGGCCAGTATAGTCCTGATTCTAGTACCTTTGTTGTTGTTCGGACTCCTCCAAAGTGTCCCCCATATGGCGAAGCATGACAGGCCTGCAAAATAGAAGGTTGATCTTGCTCGGGGATACACCGCCGGATCATGTTATCAACACATATTTTGAACAATAAAGGCTCATCCCAATAATAATCACGACAATCCCGGAAAAACATTTTCTTTTGACTCGAGGAGAAATCATGCGGTACTATACCACATGCCAGCTAGTTAGCAATATCAGCATACCATGGTTCCTCCTCCATTTTCATTGCCAGTAATTGCTCATCCGGAAAGGTCTCGATGATATCTCCAACCTCTGTTCTCTTTTCTTCCCCTTCCAACCTTGAGAGGTGGTCTGCCACTTGTTGTCTGTTCCCTTCCGGTCACGAATTTCCAGGTCAAACTCTTGCAGCAACAGAACCCAGCAAATCAAGCGGGGTTTTGACTCCTTCTTTGCTATCAAGTACCTAATGGTTGCATGGTCAGTATAAACAATAACTTTTGAGCCAATCAAATATGACCTGAATTTGTCGAAGGAAAACACTACATCGAGCATTTCCTTTTCAGTGACCGTGTAATTCAACTGTGCACCACTAAGCGTCCTGCTTGCATAATAGATGGGGTGCATCATTTTCTCCTTGCGCTGCTCCAAGACCGCTCATATCGCATAATCACTGGCATCGCACATCAGTTCAAATGGTTGCTCCCAGTCGGGTGCAACAATGATGGGTGCAGTGACCAGTCACTTTTTAAGCTCCTCGAATGCCATCCTGCAAACATCATAAAACACAAAGTGCTGGTCTTTTTCAAGCAGCTTACATAAAAGGTTATCAATTTTTGAAAAATCCTTGATGAACCGCATGTAGAATCCGGCATTCCCAAGGAAACTCCTCACTGCTTTCACTGAAATAAGTGGTGGTAGCTTCTCAATCACGTCAATTTTCGTATAGTCTACTTCAATCCCCTTTTTGGACACTTTATGTCCCAGCATTATTCCTTCTTGTACCATAAAATGGCACTTCTCCCAGTTCAGCACCAGATTTGTTTCCACACATCGATTGAGCACCCTTTCGAGGTTATGGAGACAATCTTCGAATGAATCTCCTACCACGGAGAAATCATCCATAAACACTTCCATAATGTCTTCAACCATGTCGGTAAAGATGGCTAACATACACCACTGGAATGTGGCCGATGCATCGCAAAGCCTAAAGGGCATTCTCCAAAAAGCAAAGATGCCATACGGACATGTAAAGGACGTTTTTTCTCTATCTTCTAGGGCTATTGAGATTGATTGTACCCCGAGTATCCATCCAAGAAACAAAAGTGGGATCGCCCAGCTAATCTATCCAACATCTGGTCAATGAATGGAAAGGGGAATGGTCCTTTCGGGTGGCTGCGTTTAGTTTCCTATAATCCATGCAGATCCGCCACCCGGTGACTGTACGAGTTGAGATCAACTCGTTATTCTCATTTTGTACAACAGTCATTCCACCCTTTTTCGGTACACACTGAACGGGGCTCACCCAATTACTGTCAAAGATGGGAAAGATGACGCCCGCGTCCAGCCACTTAATCACCTCCTTTTTCACTACCTTTTTCATGTTAGGGTTCAGCCTTCGTTGATGTTCCATGGAAGGTTTGTGCCCTTCTTCCAAAAGAATCTTGTGCATGCAGAAGGTCGGGTTGATACCTTTTATGTCTACCATGGTCCAACCAATGGCAGTTTTGCATTCTTGCAACACTTTTAGTAATTGTTCAACCTGCACAGCTAGCAAACAAGATGATATGATAACAGGTAAAGTAGAGTTGGGACCTAAGAAGGCATACCTGAGGTGGGCTGGAAGTGGCTTCAGCTCCAGTTGTGGTGGTGTCTCAACTGATGGTTTTGCAGGTGCTGATGCTCTTTCTTCTGAATAGAGGGGTTCAAATCGGGGTTCTCTCTTCCAAAATCCTTGGCCTTCGAGTGCCATAACCCACTCTGCCAACCCTTCGCCATCCATTTCCTCTAAATTTGTCAAACAAGCTCCCAATGGATCTTTGGCATTAAGGGTCTCATCTTCATCATGTAGGATCACATCCACCGCCTCCATTAGGGAGAAATTTGCATACTCACTGGGTCTCCTCATGGATTGTTGGACGTTGAATATCACTTCTTTATCGTTCAACCTCATTTTTAATTCCCCAGTCTCACAATCAATCAGTGCTCTCCTAGTGGCTAATAATTGCCTTCCCAAAATGACGAGAATCTCCTCGTCGACTTGGCAGTCCAGAATGACAAAGTCAGCAGGGAATACAAACTTCCCCACTTGCACCAGCACATCATCAAGAATCCTTGTCGGTTGTTTAACTGTGCAGTCAACCAATTGCAACAGCATAGAAGTCGGCCTAGCTCTGCCAATGCCCAACTTTGTGTAGATTGCCAAGGGCATCAAGTTTATGCTGGCTCCTAAGTCACACAATGCTTTTGCAAAAGCATAACTTCCAATGGTGCACGTAATGGTGAAACTACCTGGATCAGACATCTTTTGAGCCATGGGTCTAGTCACAACCGCGCTGCATGTCTGTGTCAGAGTCACTGTAAATAGGTCCTGAAAATCAAATTTCCGTGACATCAGGTCTTTCATCATCTTTGCATAGCCTGGAATTTCCCTCAAGGCATCCATCAAAGAAATATTCAATTGAATATGGCGAAGCATCTCCATAAATTTCGTGTATTGATCCTCTTTCTTTTGTTTTTCCAATCTATGAGGGAATGGTGCAGGCATCACTTTTTGTCCATTGTTTGCTGGCTGTTCTTTGTTAGAATTTTACGGCACAAAAGGAGCCACTTGTTCTGCAACCTTTTCACTTTCTTTGGCTTTACCCTTTTCAACCTGGGCTTGTTCAACCACCACTTCAATGAGTTCTGTTGATTCATCTATCTCGACTGGAACTAGAGTGGTTGGCATAATCTCTCTTCTGGTTTGGGCATCCTCTTGCTCCCTATCTAAATCTCTCCCATCCCGGAGACTGACTACCATCAGCTGATTCAGGTTTTGCTCCTTTGGGTTATTGTTTATGTCGGCCGGCAATGCTCTCTGGGGGCGGTTGTTTAAGGCCATGGACAGCTGCCCCAGTTGAGTTTCAATCCCCTTTATTGATGAATCGTGTGCTGCCAAATTTTCTTGCATCTAACCATTTGCCAATGAGTTGCTGCAGCATACCCTTGATCTCCACCATGTTGTTGTCTTGTTGCTGATGAGGTGGTTGGTATGTCATTTGTTGCTGGTGTTGCTGCTGATAGCCCTGTTGTATCTGATATGGAACCACTTGGCATTGTGGTCGTACACCTCCAGGTTGTGGTATGTTAGGTCTGTACTGCTGGTCCCCACTGGTGTCCTCCTTGTCTCTAACCCCCAAATTTTTTAACATAATTCATATCTTCTCTAGGACCCTGCTTATCACCTTTTCCACTCCATGAACACATACAAGATTGATTGATGCAAGGGGCACATAGTCCTCCATTTGTTGTATCAACGATATGCAATTGCTTTATACCCATCTCGTCAATCTTCTTCGTTAGTATACTCATCTGAGTCATGAGTGTGGCTATGTTCTCTGCATGTGAATTATTTGGGTCAAGAGGAACTGAATGCACTATTGGTGTCAGAGTCGTACCTCTCATCATTGATCCTGAATTCTGAGCCATCTTGTCAAGAAGGACTTTGCACTCAGTAAATGTCTTGCTCAGAAAAGCACCCCCAGCCGAAGCGTCCACATTTGCTTTCAAATTGTCTGCTAGCCCCATGTACAATCTCTAGCCGAGCATCTAATATGGAATACCATGGTGAGGACACTTCACTAGCATTCCCTTGAATCTTTCCCAAGTTTCCTGCAAGGTTTCAGTGGGCTTCTGCTTGTACTGCAATATCTCGTCAATCTGTCTTGCAGTCTTGTTGGAAGGGTAGAACTTATTCAGGAACTTCTTGACTAATTCCTCCCATGTGGAAATGGAGTTTATTGGGAGTGAATTCAGCCAAATCTGAGCTTCCCCAGTCACTGAGAAAGGAAACAGTAGCATCTTGATGGCTTCCGGGGTCACATTTGGCTGCCTTTGGGTCACACAAATTGACAGAAAATTTTTTAGGGATTGAGGATCTTCAATGTGTGACCCGGAGAACAATACCTTATTCTGCAGAAGATGCAGCATATTATTAGTGATCTGAAATGTCTCTGCTTGTATTTGGGGTACAGCAATGGCGGTGGCCAGGTTGTCAGCTGTTGGCTGTGCCCAATCATAGAGTGCAGCTTCTGGAACAAGAGGTGCCACCCCTCCATCGTTTGGTACAAGAGGTACCCAGTGGTTTGCGTTGACGTTATCCACATTTTCCGTTTCAAGTTGCGATAAGTGTTTGTCCCTCTTGTTAGCACGGTTTAATACTCGGAATGTTTTCTCGAGGTCAGAGAGTCCTTCAAGAATTTCACCAGTCCTTGAAGAATTTCTAGGCATACACCTGCTTCACACAAGAATTCAAACGTGAGAATTTCAATGAAAAAATTATTTAGCACCGTAGAAAATTGAGCTAAACTAATAATTCTAGCGATACTTCTAAGTTTTAACAAATAACACCGTTAAATCCCCGGCAACGGTGCCAAAATTTGATCATGCCCAACTGTGCCTTATAAAAGACAAAGCGGTCGTTGCAAATATAATTTGGTTTAAAGTCCGGAGTCGAATCCTCAAGGAACTAACCTACCTGTTACAACTCTTAGTGATGCTAATGTAAGCTCAGACACTTTTCCGAGTGCAGTATTTTTCTCAATAATTGTTTGGTTTTATTAACTAAAAAGACTGATATTAAAACTAACAATATTTAATATTAAAGGTAAATCAATAGTATAAAGATCTAGGGCAGTGATTTCCCTAATTGCTAAACTAATTCTGACTCTTTCGCTATAGTTTCACCGTGTTACTCTAAGAGGACTATGAGCTATGGGTTATTGTAATTATCTCTCGGTCAACTACAATAATTTGCTAGAGCATTCTCTCGAACTACTCTAGCTGATAACTTATGTAGCTCTAATTTATCCCACTAAAGTTTTGTTATCTCTAACCCCACTTTTAAATTCAAGTAATGAATCTCTTCAATTACCCAAAGGTGGTGTTGTTCAACAACAATCTAACCTGGTGTTCTTTCTCAAGCAACACCAAGAAGTTAGACACGATTAATCAAGGGCCCATTCAATTAATCACCATACAAAATATAGTTAAACAATCTTAGATTAAACCCTATAACAATATTGAGTCAAAACTTCATTAAACAATTGGTTCCATCAACCCTAGACGGATTGTTTAGCTACTCATGCTAAAACACAAAGAAAACATAAAATAATTCATAATTCCCAAAATAATGACAAAGATGGAGAATAGAAAAAATCTAATTGTATCTTGATCTTCTCACACTTGTTCTTGCCTCCAAAATCAATCTAAAAACAAGCCTAAACTTTCTTTGACGAGTTTATAAGGTTTAAATAGGGTTAGGCTAATTTCTCCCATTTTTTTCACTTATGTCCCTGCAGTTTCTGAGCGTTTTCCGAATTGACCGCGGCTGCGGCAGAACGCGGCACGACCGCAGTGGTTAGCATGAATTCTGCTTTTCATTTTTTTTCCCACTGCGTTCCAACTGCGGTCGACCGCGGTCGCGGTGGGCTCCACTCCAGCTCTCTTCGCCTTTTTCTTGCTTCTTTTTCACTCGGGTTCTTGTTGATTTGCCTTATACTCCCTCGATTTACTCCAAAACGCTCCAAAGTATCTTCCGAACATGGATTATTTCCTGCAAAGTATAAAAATACTATTTAGAGTATTTTGTTATCATTTTTTCACTTAAAACAACACTAGAATATGGTTCATTAAGAGTGTAAATAGCGTCTATATAGCCTACTATCACTTAGCCAAAATCCAAGGACCATATTTATAAGCTTTGGCATCCCTGTCGTGACCACCTCCTCATGGAAAACATCAGTACTTCAAGGCCAAAGTTAGTCAAGACAGTAAAGGTTTCACCTTAGGCATTGATATTCATTATCTTGTCAAGATAAATAGTTGCACAACTACATAACACGATGCTCAGGAAATGTGTTTTGGAATTTGTTTCCCATAAGTAGTGCAAAGCACTCTGTGTGCCAAAAACTTGCATTATCCCAGTAAGGCAGAAACTTCTGAAAAAGTTCCTAGCTACTTGGATTTGTCCTTACGATGTTTCACAGCTATAGAGCATGTGACGTGCTATTTGTTCAAAGAAAGCATAGCAAAGGAATAAATAGACAAAATTAAAAGTTGTAGAGGATACACGCGGCTATTATGATTTGCCGCAATTTCCAATCATCGCAATCTTGAAAGTCACTAAATCATAGATAATTATGGCTTGCACGTTAATCTTGTATTCATGTTACCTCAATATAGTACATAGGAGTAGTAAAAGATATGCTTAACTTTCTAGTTCACTCTTCTAGTCTCTTAAACAATCTTTTCAACTTTTTTTAATTATATTTAAAAAATCAATGGACTCAGAGAGCTACTCTAGCTTCAACGATGCTGAAAAGTCAGGATGTTGCTAAGTCTGAGGTGGAATCCTAACTCAACAAAGAAAAGGAACTTAGGATTCCATAGGTTAACCAAACAAAAGCAGCTACACCAGAATTTTGATAAACTAATGAATCATCTTGTAGCCTCCAGATTGTAAGTATTTAGACATTTCCTAACATAATGAAACTAACTGAAACCAACTGTCACGACACCAACTCCCACTATACGAGTCATAATGGCACCTAATATGTAAGAGTAGGTAAGCCTATCACCTAACAACATTAAATCAACTAATCGGAATATAATGAGAATGAAATTAATATAAAAGCTAAAATAAAGTTAATACAAGCCAAAGCAGCAATACTCAAACGTCTTCAAAACTAGGTAGTACATAGTCATGGGCTCTAATTGAATATATACAGAATATCCAAAGAGATACAATAATGTTCGAATGTAAAACTAACAGTATCTATAAAAACGATGAGACTCCTAGGGACAACGACAACATGAAGCTCTACCTTGAATCTCACTCTTGGGGTCTGCTGCCATCAACACCTGAATTTGCACAAAAATATCTAGAAGTGTAGTATGAGTACACCACATTCGGTACCCAAATAGTATCAAGACTAACCTCGGCGAAGTAGAGACGAGGTTCAAGTCATGTGATACTCACTATTCAATAACATGTGCAATATATAAACAACTGAAAACGAAATATACAAGAGAAACCAGTATCAATCATCTCGTAAAACATGTTATAACAACTCAATGTAGAAAAATCAGCGTTTGTCATCAAATCATCAAAATAGAAGTGGAGCATGTAATAGTACGACAAATTCAACTAGCATCTCATTAAAATTACAACACTGGAAAAACATGCATAAAATAAAATATCAATCCCGTTGGAACACATAAATAACATCAAGAAAGTCACCCCCAAATCATCACATAACATCATAAAAAAGCAACCCTTGTTTCACCGCATATGCACATGACAATAAAATGCCCTCCTTATTTCGCCCAACACACATATCACCACCCTTATTTCGCAATGTGGGAAACCGGAAAAAAATCCACCCTTATTAAGCCCTACAAGCACAAAAATAGACCAATCATACGGCAAAAACTTCGTGCTAATACCCGCAATCAATCCACTCAACATGCCCACAAGTGCTACAATTATTACAAAACAATAATACCAAAACCTCTCAAAGGTATAAGCTCACAATTTATCAACAAGGTGCACAAGGACATGAAAATACTAAAATGTGGAGGGGTGTTTAACATATAAAGCATTGTTGCGACTCATACAATTGTAATGATCATGTTCACGTAACTACAAAGTGATTAAGCATGTTCATATATAATACATCCCTAAATCAATACATATTATTAGCCTAAGGTATAATCCGGTCACAAGCCACATATAGCACCCATGTACATGCTCGTCATCTTGTGTACACTTGCTTTTCACGTAACACAATTAGGAAATTAAGACCAAAAGCTAAGGGGTATTCCTCCACACAAGGTTAGGCAAGATACTAACCTCAAATCAGCCAATTCAATATTCCAAAAATGCCCTTCCTCTAGAATCCACCTTTGTTCGGCTTGAATCTAGCCAAAAACTATTCAATAATATCAAATGATACTAAAAGATCCATTTCCAAACAATAAAGGTCCAATCTTTACCATATTATCGAAAAATCAACAAAAGTCAACCCTAGTATCGAATGGTCAGAACCCGGGTTGAGGGGTATATCTTGACTACCCATAAGCCCACGAGTTTGAGTATATAATTAAATTTTAATACTAAGTCCAAATCCACTCCCAAATGTTAATTTTTATTTTTCATAACATAGTAAAATATCCCCAAATATTCCTTTTAAATTCCATAATTTTTGTGTAACAATCCGTAAAAAACAAGATATAATATAAAAAAATTAAGTGAAAGTCTCTTACCCAATAGCTACGTGCAAAAATATCCTTCAGAAAATCGCCCCTCACCAATTCTAGGGTTCAAAATGTGATAAAATAAGTCTAAGTCCCGAAATACCCAGCTATTGACAAGTTGTAGATGTCGTATTTGCGGCTAGAGGTTCGCAAATGCGACCTCCCCAAATGCGAATTATGTCAAGTGAATGTGAACTAGGACTGCCCCAGAAAATGTTGCAAATACAATGCGACAACAGTCATCGCATCACAAATGCGATGTCTCTTCTGAATCCTAATGTCGCAAATGCGATAGGCATTTCTCAATTGCGATGCCCCAGCTGCTAGACCCATTGTCGCAGAAGTGACTAAGATTCTAACAAATGCGAGGTCCCTCATCCCTTCGGTAGCCCCCCTCCCCCGCAAATGCGAGAAGATCACCGTAAATGCGAGAAAACCTTTGCAAATGTGAAGGTCTGCAACACCAGCAACATCTCAAGCTTCACCAAAACACTCTGAATCTCACCCAAGTCCCTCAGGTCCTACACCAAATGTTTACACAGTACATATACCTCATACGAACTCGCTCGCATGCTTGAAACATCAAAATAACGTATCAAACCACGAATCGAACACCAAAACACATCATGCAAGTTGTGAAACTCAAGAACTTCAATATTCCCAACCAAGCGTCTGATTCCTACCAAACCAACTTGGAATGACACTAATATTTGCACATAAGTTCTAAATGACAACAAAAACCTATTCCAAGTCCTAAAACAACAACCCGAATGTGAATCCACAAAGTCAACCCATGGTCAAACTTAAGAAATTTCTAAACCTTCAAATTACCAACTTTCGGATAAAAGAGCCAAATCATCCTAGGAACCTCCGAATTTAATTTCGGGCATATCCTTAAATGAAACATTGCCATACGAACCTACTGGAACCCTCAAAACATGAATCCAAGTCCGTTAACATAAAAGTCAAACCTTAGTCAACGCTTATAACTTAAGTTTCCAACCTTGGATTAAGTTTTACATTTCAATCCAAAACCTCTCTGGAACCAAACCAACCATTCCTGCAAGTCACATAACAATAATACACATACTGGGAGCTTCGAATAGGGAAACATGGCTATAATATATAAAATCGGTTGTGTCGTAATATTGTCCCTCTCTTCAACAAACGTTCATCCTTAAATGAGTCTAGAATCATACCTGGGATATCAAAAAGGTGAGGGTATCTGCTCTGTATCTCATGATAGATCTCCCAAGTCCCCTCCTCGATCGGTTGACCTCTACTATGGGTGGGCATAGAATTCAAAAAGTAGAATTCTGAACCGAATCAAATTAATTTGGTATTGTGGTGTCATGATCCTAATTTCCCTCCATAGGACATACTGAAAGCACCCAGTCTCTAAGACTAGGTAAGCCTAACAACATGTAGAATAATTGAAATAACAATAGATATAAGTCTCAAACTCAACAACTGTATAAAAACAACGTTATAACTCAGCACATACAAATCTCGAGACTTGGCGTAATACAAGTCACAAGTTCTAGGTATGAATATTGGATAATCCATCATGTCTATTTATAAAGGATAATGAAATAAGAGATCTAGAGAGAGGGGGACTCCGAGGGCTACGGACAACAACATGTATATCTTGAAGTCTCCGCAGTAAAATCCAAACTAATGTCTGGGCTGGTAAGAAGTACCTAGATCTGCACAAAACGATGTGCATAAGAGTAGCATGAGTATACCACAACGGTACCTTTTAAGTGTCAAGCCTAACCTCGATAGAGTAATGGCGAGGTCAGTCCAGGGCCTTATTGAAAATATTAAAAGATAGAACAAATGTAGGCAGTATAATAAAGACAGTAATGAAAGTGAAACAACGAATAGGATAACAAGATTAGCTACACAGAACTAAGCAAATAGTGCAACACATAGAAAGACAATTAATAGTATTCTAAAGAAATAACAATTAAATACAAGTGCAAAAGAATGGGAAAATGTCAACAAGAGTCACTACTGAGGTACCGCCTCGTAGTCTCAAATAACATAATAAATCAAAATCCTTCCTTATATCACCGTGGTAGACTTTATATTTAGTTTTGAAAATCATTTTTTCTGAAATAGCATCCCGCGTTTTATCACACTGCATGGCTTCTAGTAGTTCCCCTACTAGCTACGTGTATCAAGCCCACCTTATCTCACCACATGCGTTTCAACACCAAGACCTTATACCAACCGCATGCGTATCAATATCACAACGTATCACAAACCGCACCTCAAGTGCGTAATATCACAATTTTCCAGAGAGACCAAACAATAACATAATTTTACCATAAGAAGCCCACAGCTCAACCACAATATACACAAAGTCTCAACAATAATACCCAGAAGAATAACTCAATGGAATGATATTTCACAACTTAACCCATTGCCTCAATAGGAATCACGGTTGCAACTTAATACCAATTTCAACAACAAGATATTCCAAGAAATAGCAATTTCAAGTAAGAATTTAACAGTTAAATGGTGAATACAGAATAAGGAAACAAGAATTTCAACTAAAAATGTAGAGAAATTAGAAAATAAGAGATAAGACAGGTAGACAAGTGAAATTAGACTAAATATGATGACTATAACATGTTAAAGTAACTCAATTAAAGCATGAAAGGAATGTACATAGCTAAAATCGGCAATTTCCATATTTAGCCCGTGTAAACACTCGTCACCTTGTGTACACGGCTCTTACACATCACAATTATCACAAGCAATATCAATCCTAAGAAGAAATTCTCACACACAAAGTTAGGCAAGCCACTTACCTCAAACTACGCCAAATCAATCCACTAGAAGTCCATTCCCTCGATTTTCCAAATCTGAATGACTCGAATCTATCCAAAACAATTTTGTAACATAGATATAACAATAGGAAACTAATTCAAATAATGAAATTATGATATCTGCAAAGGATGAAAAATAGACCCAAAAAGTCCACCTGGGCCTGCGTCTCGGAAGCCGACCAAAATTAAAAAATCCGAACACCCATTCGATATCGAGTCCCACCATACAAAAATTACTCAAATCCGACCTCAATTCAACTTTCAAAATTCAAAAACTTAGTCCAAGAAGTTCTACCACTTTTCCCCATTTTTTCCAACTCCAATCCCTAATTACATGATAAAAACAATGATAAATTTGAGTAACTTAACCAAAATAGAGTTAGGAATTCTTACCCCCAATGTTCTCTTTGAAATTCCTCGAAATTTTGCCTCAAATAGAGCTCTTTATGTCCGAAAATATGAAATATGAAATAAACCCCTGATTTCAAACTTAAGTTCATCGCGATCGCGAAAATCCATTCACGATCGCATAAGACAAATTCTGCCCAGCTCCATTTTACTCTTCGAATTCGCGTGAAACCAAAAGCGAACATGATAAACAAGTTGTCTCCACTTCGCGACCGCATCCCAGGCTACGCGATCGCGTAAAACAAGCTGCCTCAACCCCCAACCTCAACATTCCTTCTATGTGAACGTGACTTCCTTCACGCATTAGCAATTCACTGCAAGCCAACCTTCTACAATCACAGACGTCCTTTCACGATCACAAAGAGAAAAATTACCCCAGTTCCAAACTACTCTTCACGATCGCGACTTTCCACACGCGATCGCGTATAAGGAAATTAGAAGCACCAGATTCAGCAATCATTCATGTTCCAAAATGCGCCGAACATGATCCGAATTACACACGAGGGCCCGGGACCTTAACCAAAAATACCAACAAGTCCTAAAACATCATACCAACATGCTCAAAGTGTCAAATCACATCAAACAACACAAATTCTATGAATCGCAACCGAAATTCAAGCATATAAACTATGAACTTCCAAATTCCTAAAACAATGACGATTCTTACCAAAACAACTTCGATGAACTCCAAATTTTGCACACAAGTAATAAATGACATTACCGACCTATTCCAACTTCCGAAATCAGGATGCGATCCAAATATCAATAATGTCAACTCCCGGTCAACTTTGCAAAATCTTCTATTTACCAACTTTCGCCAATATATGTTGAAACAACCTACGGACCTCCAAATCAACATCCGGACACGCTCCTAAGACCAAAATCACCTTACGGAGCTATTGGAACCGTCAAAACTCCATTCAAGAGTCGTCTTCACACAAGTCAAACTACGGTCAACTTTTACCATCTAGACCTCCAACTTAGGGACTATGTATCCTATTTCACTCTGAAACTCACCTGAAATCATAACAAAATACCTCGGCACATCACAAAACCACAATATAATATAGATGAAGCATAAATTAGGGGATGGGGGATAAAATACTCAAAACGACCGGACAGGTCGTTACATCCTCCCCATCTTCAAACAAACGTTCGTCCTAGAATGAGTATACAGACATACTTGAAGTGGTGAAAAGATGAGGATAATGGCTACGCATATCATTCTCGGTCTCCCAAGTCTCCTCCTTGAATCACTGACCCCTCCACTGAACCTTCACCGAAGCAATCTTCTTCGACCTTAATTTTTGGACCTACCTGTCCAAAATGTGCTAAGCCGATCTTGAATCAATTTACCCTTTTCCAAAGCATACTGAACCAAGTCTGTCACACCTCCTTTTTATCACGCCCCAAAGGGGTATGGGAGTTCTTCCAATTAAAGTGACA
>ML426937.1:0-81689 GCA_005239525.1 Nicotiana knightiana | reverse complement strand
GCGCATAAAATGTAAGGTATATCACATGTTAAACTATGCAATTTAGTCTCGCATCAATAGTCTAGGACCCATATCATGCTATACTTGAAATAGTTGCACCCTTATTTGTTAATCGGATTGCTTACGTCATATTGCAAGATTGATAAAAGAATTTTAAAGGGTTAAGTTTTACCTGTTTGAGGTTACGAATGGAACATTTGACTGTTATCAATTTTTTTTTTGTTTCTTTAAATTATTTTCTATTTGTGGAGATGGCCGGACGCCTCGATAGCAAATAGATGCATCTATGGTTCGTGTCATTCGACCCTCGGCAGTGAACAATTTAAATATTAGTATGTTGATTCGGGCAGTACGACCTAGACATTATTTGCACATGATAAACTCTAGAAATTTCTCATAATTGATATTACTTCAATTTTTTGATGATATAAATCTTAGAAATGAAAGATAAATTTGGGATCTAAGAATTGTGAAAGGGATATTTATCATTTCATGTTATTGTGTTTTCAATATATTTCATGTAATCCATGCTTAGTTATAATTTTGACCTATTATCATTAGCCCATAGTAAGTGTCAAAGTTGACCCCTCGTCACTACTTTTTTGAGGTTAGACTAGATACTTACTGGGTACATGTTATTTTATGTACTCACGTTACACTTCTGCACTTAAATGTGAACGATTTGAGGCTGGTGCATCTGGATATCCGTCTGACGCGCATACTTGATCCTGGTTCGAGATTACATGGTGAGCTGCCTTTCCGAGCCGTTCAGCAATAGTTGAAGTCTCTCTTTTGATTTATTTTATGTCTATTGTATTTCGGACAGTAGAGTAGAATGTTTTGTATATTCTACTAGTAGCCCACATACTTGTGACACCAGATCTTGGCACACACTAGTAGACTTGTGATTTTGGTTTTATTCCTATGGTTACAAATACATTTAGCTGCTTTCGTTTTATTAATTTAAATCTGTCTCTTACAAAATCTTTTAAATTAAGGAAAGTTATTTACTTGAAAAATTCATTATGGGAAATCATTAGATTGTTCACTGTTGACTTGCCTAGAAACGGTGCTGGGCACCATCATGGCCTAAAATGAAATTGGGTCGTGATAGTGCATAATTTGGTAAATACCGAATTACCTTATCGAAACTAAAAATTTTGGAATTTGGTATTTGATATTTTGGTATTCGATATAGTATTTAGTTTAAGTTTTAAAAAAAATTGGTATTAGGTGTGTGTGATGACCCAGAATGTCATCTTATATAAATTTAGCAAAAACTGTGTTTCGAGGCCCCGAAAGCCTCTGTTAATCTCATCTCAATGTGCGTGCGCAGCTCGGGCGCGTAGCCGGGAAGCCTCTATGTGAAAATGTGTTAAACAGTTGAATTTATGATAATTAATGGAATAAAATTGACTTTGGTCAATAATTTTGGTAAACGGATCCGGACCCATGATTTGACGGTCCCAGAGGGTTCGTAGGAAAATATGAGACCTGCGCGTATGTCCGAAATCGAATTCCGAGGTCCCAAGTCCGAGAAATGAATTATCAATTTTTTGAAATTGTCAATATAATCGAATGATTCTATCCAAGAGATCTTTCCCCCTTTCATATTATACATAATCGCGATTGTGAGAAAAATTACTATTATTTTCGAAACTATTACATATTTTAGACCCATAATTTGCAAAAAAGTTACATTTAATGTGTCTAGTAGCAAGAACCTAAAATTGATCTCATCAAATTTACCATGGGTTCGCCTTTGGTCTCAACTCTCAATCATTACCAAATATAATTTCAAAATACTTAGGCCATGAAAAAATCAAGAATATTGCAGTGAGAGACATGTCAAAGACATGATAATTAAGCAAATAGAAATATATTATGCATATAATATTTATAATATTAAATGAGAATGTCATATAATTCAATACGATATCAAAACTAATAGATGAGGGTTCAATTATCACAACCAGCTGCTTGTCCAAAAAAAATAAATTATGTAAGGACATACATAGGCACTTTATCTCTAGCGGTATCACGTGACACCATTTTGTCCAAACTTTTCGCAAAAATATATGTATAGATAATAAGAAATGAAAATATTGAGTATAAATATAAAAATGACCATGCTTATCGTTATAATGATTTATTTATTTGTCTACATATTCCTGCATACACCACTAGTAAGGACCATATATGTGTGTATATATATATTCAAAATATATTGAGAAAATAGATGTTTGTCAATTGTACCTAAGTTTGTCATGTCTGTAGCTGATAATGGATATTCCCAATCAAGATCAAGGCCATGAAATCCCAATTGTCTAGCCAATCTTATTGATGAATCAATAAAACTTTTTCTTGAATTTGGTTGTCTAGCCATAATTCCATAGACAGTTGAATCAGCTCTTCCTCCAGCTATAGACAAGAAAGTCTTGACTGAAGGATTTTTCCTTTGAACTGTACTTGTAAATTGCCTAAACGAATCTTGATTTTCCGGCGAAATGATTAACTGATTTGATTGAGGATTAAGATCAGCAAATGCACAAAATAGATGAGTGAAAAGTGTTGAGTCTATGTTGTTTAATGCTAATCCACTGTCCTTAAACCTGTACCCTCCCTTAATAACATTTTGGCTATTTATGCAAACTAGTTGCTGGAGGAGGAAACATGAGAAAATAATGGAGAAAAGAGTGACAGTATTAGCCATTAAATTTAAGGTTGATGCAGCAGCAGCAGCAACAACAACAACAACAACAAACTCAGTTTGGTCCTAACAGATGGGTCTGGGGAGGGTAGTCTATGGAGGGTAGTCTATACGCAGACCTTACCCTTACCTAACGTAGATAGAGAGGTTGTTTCCAATAGAACCTCAGCTCAGGAAGGCCAAGAAAAAGAAGAGAAAAACAAGGAAGAAAGAAAGATGGAAGAGAAAAGAAAAAGAGAGAGATAAATGATAAGTAGTACCAAATAATAACAACAGGGAATACAATACCTAAGGCGAACAAAACCACATAATGTAATAAAAATCTAAGAATATGAAGGGACATGCATGCTACCAAGACTATCGGTGAACAACTATAAACTACATACTAACCTTCTACCTTAATCCTCGACCTCCACACCCTCCTATCAAGGGTCATGTCCTCAGTGAGCTGAAGCAGCGCCATGTCCTGCCTAATCACCTCTCCCCAGTACTTCTTAGGCCTACCTCGACCTCTTCTCAAACTCTCCATGGCCAACCTCTCACACCTCCTAATAGGAGCATCAATGCTTCTTCTCTTAACATGTCTGAACCATCTCAGCCTCGACTCCCGCATCTTGTCCTCCACGGAGGCTACTCCCACTCTATCCCTGATAGCTTCATTCTTAATCCTATCTTTCCTGGTACACCCACACATCCATCTCAACATCCTCATCTCTGCTTGTGATGACCCAAAGGGTCATTTTACGAATTTAATACTCCATTCCAGGCTCATTAGCCTTGAAAAGACTAATTTTAATTACCTCAATTTGTGTGCACAGTCCGGGCGTGAGTCCGGAAAGCCTTTATGTGAAATATAAGAAATAATAATTTTTGGAGTTAAATTTTGAATTTTAGTTGACTTTGGTCAATATTTTGAGTAAACGGATCCAGATCCATGTTCCGACGGTCTCAGGAGTTCCGCAGTAAAATATGAGACTTGGGCGTATGCCCGAAATTGAATTGCGTGGTCCCTGACTTTAGAAATCAATTTTTGAAGAAAATTATTCTGCGGGATCTTTACTGAAATAAAGAAATGAATTAATGTTAGAAACCGTCGGTATCGGGCCCGTATTTTGGTTCCGGAGCCCGATACAGGTTTGCTATATTGTTTAAGTACTATCTGTGAAATTTGGTGGAAATTGGAGTTCATTTGACGTGATTCGGATTTTCGTATGAGAAAATAGTGAAATTTAAGTGTTCTTGAGAAAATCATGAGTTTTGAGGTTAAATTCGTAGTTTTAAGTGTTATTTTTGTGATTTGATCGCGCGAGCAAGTCCGTATGATATTTTAAACTTGCGTGCATATTTGGTTTAGAGCCCCGAGGGCTCGGGTGGATTTCGAGTAGGCTACGGGATTTTTTAAACTTAGAATTCTCTGCTGTTTTTGTTGTTCTGGTTCACAGTCAATTTGTTCTTCGCGTCCGCGTTACTCCACTCGCGAACACGTAGAGTAGAATTTGCACTGGGTTCATTTTGTGCTATGCGAACGCGTGGCCCTAGACACGAACGCGAACGCGAAGCACTAGGGGAAAGACCCTTCGCGAACGCGACCAGGCCTTCGCAAACACACAGGGTTAAGTGGGCCTGGGGAGGGGACATGTTTCTTTCTATGCGAACGCGGTCAATACCCCACGAACACGAAGGCCACTGGGCCTATCTCTATGCAAACACATTCGTTCCCATGTGAACGTGAATGCCTTTGGCCAGTACCCTCCGCGAACGCAGCAAGCCCATTGCGATCGCGATGAAGACATGCCCAGCTATATAAAATCAATTTCAAAAGCACGCAGAACCTATTTTCTTCATATTTTCAACTACAAAGACCTAGAGACGATTTTCTTCACACAAATTCATCCCGAAAGTGTTGGTAAATAATTCTAAACTCTTCTCTTTCAATTACCCAATGTTTTTCATCACTTTTCAACCAAAAATTATGAGTTTTCATGGGAGAAATTGGGGGTTTGGGTTGAATTAGGGAATTTTGTAAAAATCAAATTTTAACCTCGAATTGCGGTCGGATTTTGAAACTAATTGCATATTCGGGCTCGGGGGTGAATGGGTAAACAGAATTTGGTCTGAATCCTGAGTTTGGACCAAGCGGGCCCGGGGTCGATTTTTAACTTTTTTTGAGAAAACTTAGGAATACAATAATTTTTCAGTAACGTTAGTTACTTTAGCATAAATTAATGATATTAAACTAATTATGATTAGATTCGAGCGGGTTAGAGGCAAATTCGAAAGAAAATGCGGTAATTTAGCAGTGAGTGGCCTGCGCATTTGAGGTAAGTGTTTGATCTAACCTTGACTTGAGGGAATAGGAATCCCCAAATTAAAAGTTGTGTGAATTTGCATGTGTGTGGTGTATAGGTGAGGTGACGAGTATCTATGCACCACCAAATTCCTTGTTGAACATGATCCCGTCCCCATTTCCAATTTAATTGATCCCTAGTTTAATTGTTTTATGATCATTGATGCCTTCATGTCTACTTGGTTCGTCAACTTGTTGTTAAACATTGTTTCATGTATTTAGATAGTGTTAATTGTTCCTTAGTCACATTGTGGTACATCTGGTTGAGCTAGTTGTTAGTGTTACATTATACATTTCAGTTGGTTTCGCTGTGTAGTGATAATTGGTGAAGTTTCTAAATAGTTCAGTTTCCTATTTATGATAATTGATATTTAAGTATTGTGAAAGGCTTGGAACCTGATTTGTAAAATTTTATTATAAATAAAGAGATGAAATGTGATTTGTCTGGTGGGAGCGGGTTGCACGCTGCAACAAGGAGCAATAAGGGTGGACAAGTGGGATCGGTTTGAACGCCGTAACAGGAGAAATAAGGGTGATATATATGTAGGGAGGAGCAAAAACGGTGGACAGGTGGGACCGGGTTGCATGCCGCAACAAGGAGCAATAAGGGAGAATATTCATGTTTTACTGTTTATACAATAAAGGCTGGAATACTCATTATTTTATTGTCATTATTTCATATTCTGCTTTTACTGTTATTTAAAATGAAACTTGTTCTGTTTACAATTTTTGAGACATAAATATTATGAAGGTCTTTAACTTAAATTGTGAAAATTCTTTTTATAAAGAGATGTGATTGTCTGGTGGGAGCGGGTTGCACGCCACAACAAGGAGTGATAAGGGTGGACAGGTAGGATCAGGTTGCACTCCGCAACAGGAGATATAAGGGTGATATATATATATATATATATATATATATATATATATTAGGATGAGCAATAAGGGTGGACATGTGGGAGCGGGTTGCGCGCCGCAACAAGGAGAAATAAGGGAGGACATTTATGTTTTACTGATTTTTAAACACAAGGATTTGAAAACATATTGTTTTACTTTACTGTTTATCATATTATGTACTTACGGTTGTTTCAAAGTGGAATTTAAAAATTTGGAAACATATGTGAGAATTGGTTATAGCTGAGGCCTGGAGAAGGTGGCTGAGTTATTTTATTCATTGCTATAGATTATTGTTTTGTTAGGTTTAGAATTTCCTTCTTGCTTTATTATATATTGTTCACAGGTTATATTGTAAATGCCCCGCCGTAGCCTCGTCACTACTTCGTCGAGGTTAGGCTCGGGGCACTTACTCAGTACATGGGGTCGATTGTACTGATACTACACTCTGCACTTCTTGTGCAGATCCAGGTATCGACCAGAGTTGAGTCTCGAATAGTAGCTGAGTACTTACACGGAGACACGAGGTAGATCTGCTGGCGTCTGCAGATTCCTGTAGTCTTCCCTTATTAGTTAGATTGTTGTTTTATTTCATTCAAAATAGAGATATATTTATTTCAGCCCATTTATTTGTAGTACTCTTTAGTAGTTCGTGAATTGTGACACCAGACCCTGGGTAGTTATACATTTTAGTAGTAGTTCGTCGTTCGTATCATTTTTTCCAAATATTATTCATGAAGTCACTTATTGAGAATTATCATATTTCTTGTTTATTTTAAATTGTTCTATTGTGTTAAGTAAACTTTTAAAGGAAATGGTTAGTGAACTTCTGACATTGCCTTGCCTAGCAAGTATTGTGTTAGGCGCCATCACGATCTCGTGGGTTGGGAATTTGGGTCGTGACACTGCTACTCTCATCTTCTGCACGTGGGAGTTCTTGACGAGCCAACACTCAGACCCATACAGTATAGTCGGTCGAACTACCACTCGATAAAACTTACCCTTAAGTCTTAGCGGCACATTCCTATCACACAAAACACCGGAAGTGAGCCTCCACTTCATCCATCCCGCTTTGATGCGATGCGCGACATCTTCGTGAATCTCTCTGTTACCCTAGATAATAGACCCGAGATACTTAAAACTCGCTCTCTTGGGGATAACTTGAGCATCAAGCTTAACCTCTATGTCTGCATCATGGGCCCCATCACTGAACTTTCACTCCATGTATTATGTCTTGATTCTACTAAGTTTGAAACGTTTGGACTCCAAGGTCAGTCTCCAAACCTCCAACCTCGCGTTAACTCTGCTACGCGTCTCGTTAATCAACATTATATCATCGACAAATAGCATGCACCAAGGCACCTCCCCTTGGATGTGACACGGCAACTTATTTAAGGTTGATAGCTTATTTAATTTTTGACTTCGAGTTTAAATAAGTTTGGAGATTTGAGTTTACTGTCTACCGTCGCTTTTAATTTGCTAAACATTTACTACTAGAAAGTGGTTGAATCTCTCGATCTATATATATTCTTTTCATTAGTAAATTGTCTTGTATTTGTTCTTGTTGCATATGGAACAACGAACCAATAAGGTTGTGATGGAGTGGTAAGTGCTCATTCATCCTTAGTCATAGGTCTCGGGTTCAAGCTCTGGGTGTGGAGTTGCCTTCGTTAGTGTTGGCCCAAGAAATTGAGTAGTTTTGAAGATTGACAAAGGAACTCAGAAATGAACCGGGTCCATCACTAGCAGACATAGACACGAGCAAAGTCAAAGGCACGTGAGGTGCACATGAAGGAGATAAACGAAATATGGTAAAATAAGAGATATCTTCTGATCGAAAAGATTACAAAATGATAAGGAGAAGGACTCCTTATTCAGTAAGAACATAATCAAAGATAAGGAAGAATTTAAGGAGTTGAGATTAATTAGAACTCTTCCACCAAGGAAGAGTAGTATTAGAACTCTAGTTATTTCCTTATCTACTAACTCTATATATTGCAGATTGTTCTTATTGTACAGGTACGCACAAAAGCAGAAGTTAAGCAAGAATTGAGAGAAAAATTAGCGAAGCAATTTTGCAAGCAGTTCGTGTGAGATTTGAGTGTGGGAATCTGAAGCTACTTGAACCAGCTAGAAGAACCAGTTCCAATTATTGTCTTTCAACTTTATCTAGAAGTGTCTGTAATAGGTACTGTGTGTTTCAAGTTATAGCTAACTTGGAGTTTGTCGCAAATAGCTAGAGGCTAGTTTTCTACAAGGGATTAGAGGTAATGCTAGGTTTACAAAAGAGTTTTTGTAAATGTTGTTTTGGCTCACTGATTTAATAAAGAATTTTGAAAAAATCCTACTAGGAAGTAGGTCATGATTTTTACCTTTTGAGCCAGGTGTTTTCCACGTAAAAATCTTTGTGTTCTTTAATTTAGGTATTTATTATTCCACAAATAGTAGGAGTTGGAACACATAGAAGAACCCGGTCCTTCTATAACGAGTGCACGCGAAAATAAGACACCACACAAATCACCCCCTCCCCTCTTGTGTGGTATTGCGTATAAAACATCAATTGGTATTAGAGTGGGTTATCCTTGAAGAGGCTAACACCTTAGGAGAAGATTAATATGAGTGCAACACCTGGGAACTGGGAAGGACAATCAACTGCTAGGCCCTCTTCAATGGCCAGTACTACTCCTGGTGGAAGAACAAGATGAGAGACCATATAATCAGAGAAGACTACGAGCTATTGGACATAGTTACTGATGGTCCTTTGGCCACTAGAAGAAGAATGTTGAAGGAGAGATGTGCCAAAGACAAGAGCTCACTGCACTGCTGAAGATTTGAGAAAGTGGGAGAAGAATGCTAAGGCCAAGAAGTGACTTGTGTGTGGACTTGGTCCAGATGAGTACAACAGCTAAAGAAATTTGGGACACTTTACAAGTGGCTCATGAAGGAACGACTCAAGTGAAGAGGTCCAGAGGTACTCTACTACATTCTCAGTATGAGAATTTCTCTATGAAAGAAGGAAAGACCATTCAAGAGATGTATACAAGGTTCACCACACTGACTATTGAACTTAAGTTTCTTGGAAGGACTCTTCCTGAAGAAGACAAAGTTGAAAAGATTCTGAAAAGGGTTCTGCCAGTTTCCTGGGAAAGCAAAATCATTGCAATTCAGGAATCTAAGAACATTGCAACTCTTAAACTGGATGACTTGATTGGAAATCTCATTGCCTATGAACTTAGAAGGCAGACCATGAAGATGGACGCGCCCAAGAAGGAAAGGAGCCTGGCACTCAGAATCACTGAAGGAGCTAATCTGGAGGAAGATGAAATGGCTATGATCACCAAGGATTTCAAGAAATATCTTATGAGAGAAAAAGGTTCCTCAAGAGGTGGAAATTACAACAAGACAAAGGTACTTGAAAAAATGACTAATAAGGGCTGCTACAAGTGTGGGAAGGTTGATCATCACATCAAGAACTGCCCTTAATGGGAAATTGAATGGAATAAGGAAATATTTGAACGAAGGAATCGGAAGAAGGAACAGGTTCATCCTAAGAAGAACAAAGGATCAACAAAGGCTATGGTTGCTGCTTGGGGCGAAAGTTTAGTTGAGGAATCAAATGATGAAAATGCAGATGAACAAGCACTTATGGAAATTGGCAAATAAGATGAGGAATCTGAGGTAAGTATAATTCATCTCAAAGACAAGATTAAGTTTTTTTCTAAATAAAAAACTCTCTCAATTACTTCTAGATTTTATTGATGAATCAGAGGTAATAAATAAGGAAAAGGAACAGCTGTCTAAGGATTGGGTGATTTTAAAAGCAAAGTGTAAGAACCTGGAACTCAGAGTCAGTGAGACTGTGAGTGAAAATACTGCTATGAAGAATCAGGTTCATACAGTTGAAACAAATGTCCTAGAGTTAAAATCTAAAACTCTAAAACTGAAACCAGTAAGAAGACAGTTGACAACTCTCAACTCACCTTAGAAGAAAATGTAGGTAAACTAAAAGATGAGTTGTATATGAAGGATGAACAGTTAAGAGTTTCAAAGCAGAAACTAGGTAAGGTCAAGCATGAACTAAACAGAACTTGTAAATGGAATAGATCCTCCGATGCTTTGACATGGCTACAGGAAAATCATAGTAATAATAGAAGAGGACTTGGCTTTGGGAATCAGCTGCCTAAGTGGGATCCTAAAAGCAAGTACCTCACTCTTCTTGAGAACAAAATTTGCACCCACTGTGGTAAGACTGGTCACTATAAAAGTGAATGTAATGCAAAAGAAAATGCCAGCCAAAAGAACAAAAGTTTTGTTCAAAGGAAGAGTTGGTTGCCAAGTTGGGCTAAACAGAATTTAATTCATCTTTTTGCTTATAAAAAGGGACCCAAACTAGTTTGGGTTCCTAAGACTAACCCTTGATTTATTTTTGTAGGTTCAAGTGAAGGGGAGCAGCCAAATATGGTACATGGATAGTGGCTGCTCAAAGCACATGACTGACAATAAGGACCAATTCCTTTCACTTGAGGACCTCAAAGGAGGAAATGTCTCCTTTAGAAATGGAAAGAAAGGTGAAATCATTGGGGTTGGTAAGGTAGGTAAAAATGACACTCATTCCATTGAGAATGTGTACTTGATAGACAGCTTGAAATATAACCTAATCAGTGTGTCACATCTGTGTGATAGAGGTAACTTGGTAGCATTCACCTCCACAAAATATTTTGTGATAAATCTTACCACCGACAAGATTGTTTTGAGGGAAAAAGAATGAACAATATATACATTATAGATCTATCCACAATTTTATAAAATGAACTAACTTGCTTGAGTGTGCTAGACAATGATCCCCTCCTTTGGAATAAGAGGCTCGGACATGCAAGTATAAGTCAACTTAACAAATTAGTTTCCAATGACTTAGTGATAGGACTGCCTAACATTAAGTTCAAGGAAGACAAAGTTTGTGAGGCTTGTGCAAGGGGGAAGCAGGTAAGATCCTTTTTTAAAAGCAAGAAAGTGGTAAGTACTACCAGAATGATGGAACTGGTCCATATGGATCTTTGTGGTCCAATGAGAACATTAAGCAGAGGTGGTAAGAGATATGTGATGGTTCTTATTGATGATTATTCTAGATTTACCTGGACACTGTTTCTGACATCTAAAGATGAAGCATTTTACATGTTCACTTCTTTTGTTAGAAAAATTCAGAAACAATTAGGAAATCAACTTGCATCAATTAGGTCTGATCATGGTACTGAATTTGAAAATGCTAAGTTTGCTGAATTTTGCGATGTGCATGGCATATATCATAATTTTTCTGCTCCTAGAACTCCACAACAAAATGGAGTAGTTGAAAGAAAGAATAGGAGACTTGAAGATATGTCTAGGACTATGCTTCTTTCTAGTAAACTACCCTATAGTTTTTGGGCAGAAGCTGTTAATACTGCTTGCTACATAATAAATAGGTGCATGACAAGACCCGTTGTAGAGAAGATTCCTTATGAGTTACTTAAAGGAAGAAAGCCAAATATATCCCACCTTAGGGCATTTGGTTGCAAGGGCTTTTTGCACAAGAATGGTAAAGACTCCCTAGGTAAGTTTGATCCCAGAAGTGACGAGGGAGTATTCTTGGGATATTCTTCACATAGTAAAGCTTATAAAGTTTATAAACAAAAGAACTATGTGTGTTGAAGAAAGTGTACATGTAGTTTTTGATGAAACTAACATTCTTTCTGAGAGACAGGAACAAGATGATGAAGCAATTGGGCTTGTCAGAAATTCACATGAAACCATAGCCCAGACTGAAACAACACTAGAGGAAGGAACATGTTCATCCATCCCGGGCAATATGACAGGGGGAATAGAAAAAAATAATTCCCAAACTTCGTTGGAATCTGTGCCTGAACCTGTTCCACAGCAACAAGGCATTAAAGGAACATCAAGGAGTAACTAGTTGGTTTTGAAATCTTACAGATATCAAAGTTCTCACCCTATTGAGAACTTTATCACTGATCCAACCTCTGGAATCAAAACCATATCTTCATTAAATAATCTTTGTGCTTTTGATGCTTTTTTATCTCCTATTGAACCTAAAAATGTTGCTGAGGCTTCGCAAGATGTAGACTGGGTAAATGCAATGCAAGATGAACTCAACCAATTTGAAAGGATTCAAGTTTGGCATCTGGTACCAAGACCCTTGGATATATCAATAATTGGCACAAAGTGTCTTTAGAAATAAACTTGATGAAGATGGAACAGTTACAAGAAACAAGGCAAGATTGGTGGTTCAAGGATATAGTCAGGAGGAAGGCATAGGCTATGATAAAACTTTTGCTCCAGTGGCAAGGTTGGAAGAAATAAGACTCCTCATAGCCTTTGCTTCTTATATGCAATTCACCCTTCACCAGATGGATGTCATGAGTGCCTTCCTGAATGTCTATCTAAAGGAAGAAGTGTTTGTCAAGCAACCTCCGGGGTTTGAGGACAGGGAGAATCCTGATCATGTGTAAAAACTTGACAAAGCACTGTACGGACTTAAGCAAGCTCCAAGAGCATGGTATGAAAGATTATCAAAATTTTCGCTTGAGCATGACTACAAGAAAGGTAAAATTGATAGTACTATGTTCGTGAAAGAAAAGGTAAAGATCTCTTGGTAGTTCAGATATATGTAGATGACATAATCTTTGGAGCAACTACTGATAAGCTAAGTAAAGAATTTGCTAAACTAATGGGGAGTGAATTTGAAATGAGCATGATGGGTGAGCTTAATTTATTTTTAGTCTTAGAAATTAAGCAAAATTCAAATGGAACTATGTCCATCAGCAAAAGTATGTAAAAGAGTTGCTTAGAAGGTTTAAAATGGAAGATTCTAAATAAATTGACACTCCTATTGCAACAACCACAAAACTAGATGTAGATGAACCTGGTTCATCTGTTGATCAAAAGTTGTATAGAGGAATGATTGGTTCATTGTTGCATCTCACTGCTAGTAGACCTGACATTTTTTTCAGTGTAGGACTGCAATATTTCAGGCTAATCCAAAGGAATCCCACTTAACTGCTGTAAAGATAATCTTGAGATACCTAAAAAGCACCACTGATATCTGTATTTGTATCCAAAAGGTATTAACTTTAACCTTGTGGGATATGCCGATGCTGACTATGCACATTTTCTAGTGGATAAAAAGAGCACCTCAGCTATGGCACACTTTCTTGGTTCATGCCTTGTGTCTTGGGCCACTAAAAAGCAGAATACTGTGGCCCTATCTACTGCTGAAGCTGAGTACGTGGCTGCAACCTCATGTTGTGCTAAACTATTGTGGATTAAGCATCAATTGATAGATTTTGGAATCGATTTTGGATGTATCCCTATATTTTATGATAACACGAGTGCTATCATTATGACAAAGAACCTCGTTCATCATAAAAGAACAAAGCACATAGATGTTAGACATCATTTTTAAGGGACAATTATGAGAAGGGATTGATCACCATAGAGTTCTGTGCTATTGATAAACAGATTGCTGAAATATTTACAAAAGCATTTAGTAGAGAGCATTTTGAAAGAAACAGGTTAGAGTTAGGGATGTTTAAGATCACCTAATTGAACCAGTTCAGAGTGTACATAAAAATTGAAAAAAAAAAATTTTGGCTAGATAATCTGAAACTTGTATAAATAATCAGATTAATTGTTACTCAGTCTCATACTATAAAACGTATACTCATGTGCCATGCTTTGATATGAATCACTGCTTGCTAATGAAATTTTCTCTATTGTTGAAAGTTGAGACATGATCAAGAGGATTCTTAAATGATAAACCTAGTTCATCAGTGTTGGTTCATCTGAAAGGCGAGGTATGTGTTCTACATTCTACACATTTTGAAATACTAATATTTAAATGATGAGCAGAACTCTACCCAAACTCAAAATCGTTCAAAGCCTATCCTAAAAAGATTTGAACCAGTTCCGTCTTAACTGAAGAATCCCTACCGTATTAAAACACTTAGATCCTAGGGAAAGTGTAACATTCATTCCAAACTGAAAGTTGTAGACTGATTAGACTTCTAATTGACCCAAAAAGGCTGCCGTTATTTATTAATTACACTTCCCTTTTTAAATCCCCCATCATCACCTCTGAAAATCCCTCATCAATTCTGAAAAACTGTCGAAACCTTCCTTCTCTGCTTGCCTTCAACTTCAATCCAGATTCTTTCTTCCTTCATCAACCAAAAATCAAAATGTCTAACCCCTGGAACAATCCTGGTACTCCACCACTCCCACTCCATCTTCATCTTCTACAACCCCTCATCAACCTAGCTCCACCCATCCCCAACCCAGTCCTAACCCCGAACCTAGAAAAATGAGAGTTAAGATGCTTGATAGAAAGACAGTGGCCAGTGGATCTTTAGCAAGAAAATTAAATGCCAAGCTTCAATAAAGTCAGGCTCAAGAATCAAAAAACTCGAGCGATACTTTTAAATCAGTGACTAAGGGGGAAGCAACAGGATCTTCTGGTTCTGAACAGGTATCTTCTGTACCAAGAACTACTTCTGAGGCTGATTCTGAAACTTCTGAGAAATTATAAACTAGGTTTGTCTTGGTTGGGTATGTGATAGATGTGGAGTTGCCGAAGAATAGAAGGAGATGTGGTAAAAACAAAACTGAAAAAGAAATAGAGAGAGAGGGGGTACGGAGTGAAGTAAGGGGAAAAGGGAAATAATCTGTTAAAATGACTATTTGTGGAGCTGAGCCAGAGAAAGTGGATAACGGTAGTAAGAACTTAGGGGGGAAGTTAATCAGGAGAAGCCGCTGAAGGGATAGTCAATCTGAGAAAGCAAGCAGATGAACCTAGTTCATCTACTGAGGAAACCCTAACGGACTTGCTGAAAAAGTTAGGTGATAGTTATAATCAAAATAAGAAAAGAACTTCTAAAGCTCAAATTTATGGGACAACAAAATAAAATAAGAAAAGAAAATCTACTCCATCTGAGAGTTCTGATATTCCTCTTCCAATAGAAAGAACTACAAGGGGCAAGCTAAAGCAAAGTGAGGATGAGCTGGAGAGAGCTTTAGCGGAGAGTAAGAAGAAGAAGATGGAGAAAGGAAAAGAAAAGGCGCTTGAGCCTGTGGAGGCTATTGAATTAGATGAGATGAACTTGGTCCATCACAGTCAAAAGGTAGTAGAGGTAGAGGTTCAGACCCCTAAGCCCAAGAAAGTCAAGACTTCCTCAAAGAAGTCTTCATCTGTTTCTAAGTCTGTTGAACCCTCGACCTTGGCCAAGAGAACTAGGTCTACAGTGAGACCCAAGAAAGTGAAAATTCCTGAAGAAGATGATTGGAGTGATGAAGAGACGGTTGAATCTGATGATGAGAAGGATAAGTTGACAAAGTTTGGAAAATGTACAATTCTGAAGGGAACATTGTTGAGAGACCTGGAAGAAGAAGGAATGATTCTATTGCTAGAGAAGCTTGAGTGGCACGGCTGGAAGGACATGGTCCTTCAGTTGGATGGGAGACTGGCCAGATCTGAAATAGTGGAATTCATGGAAAACGCTGAGATTAAAGATGGAAGAGTCACCAGCCTGGTAAAGGGGGTCCAAATTTCTTTCGATTCCAAAGAATTGGTTAAAATCCTTGGCATTCCCTCTAAAGGCTATGATGACTACACAAGGTAAAGATGGATAATTATAGATGCTCTTCCAACTGCCCTGGGGATCACAAGGAAGTTCTACGATAATGAGGAAGAAAGTGAGCCCAAGGCAGTCTATAAGAGTGAAATGAAGCCCCCACACAAGGTAATTTTTGAATTTATCAACAATTGTGTGTTGCCACAGCAGGAAAGGAGGCATATTGCTAATTACATGGATTTGGTTTTGATGGAATGCCTGAATAGTGGGAGGCAGATAAAATGGTCTTGGTTTATAATTCAGCTCTTGGACAGAGTTGTCAATGGCTCCAAAGCCCACGTCATTCCATATGGCTTCATTCTCACTTCTGTACTTGCTCATTATAAGGTTCCACCGAAGAAGGCAGAGATGGCCACAAGCAAGGACCACTTTGGAATGAATACTCTTCTGGATTGGGATTATGAGGTAAATTCCATCCCAATGAACTTGGTTCATTGAAGAGGACACCTGTAAATAGAAAAGTAAGAGCTCTAGGACAGGAGAGTGGGGCGAAGGATGCTGAAATAGCAAGGCTGAAAAACCATTTGGCAGAGGTTGAATATGAGAGGGATGCTCTCAGAGCTAAGCTTACTAAGGAAAGGGAGAAAAATGAGGGAATTCTTCGAGATATGCTAACTCTTCTTCAAGCCAAAACCCAAGCCTCCAGCCCTTCCAACACTTAGTTTCCTAGCCTGCGTAGAACATCAGTGGCCTAGACTCGGGACTTTTTCTTGTTTTTGCTCTTGTTTTTTAACTGTTTTTATTTCATTTTGTGGATTGTGGATGAACTGTATTGTCTATCAATGAAATCTGCTGCTTTCGTTGTTATTCTTGTTTCTATTTCTTTGATAGTTTGAAGTATTAGTTGATTATTGATGATTAATCCATGATTGCACTTGAAGTTGCCCAAGTGGCCATGAGTAATTCTTAAATGTATGGGATTCACATTACTTTTTCAACTTTTCGATGATGCCAAAAGGGGGAAGAATGGTTGTGTTGCTGAACATGTGATATTTATAACCTAATATCCCTAGTTCTTTTGTGATAAATGCTTTATACTCTAATATATGTCAATGTTGGACTAAGTTGGATACAAGCCAAAGCTTATGGACGCAAAAAATTTGTCATCATCAAAGAGGAAAATTTGTTGGCCCAAGAAATTGAATAGTTTTGAAGATTGACAAAGGAACTCAGAAATAAACCAGGTCCATCACAGGCAGACATAGACACGAGCAGAGTCAAAGGAACGTGAGGTACAAATGAAGGAGATAAACAAAATATGGTAAAATAAAAGATATCTCCTGATCGAAAAGATTGCAAAATGATAAGGAGAAGGACTCCTTATTCAGTAAGAACAGAATCAAAGATAAGGAAGGATTTGAGGAGTTGATATTAACTAGAGCTCTTTCACCGAGGACGAGTAGCATTAGAACTCTAGTTAATTCCTTATTTACTAATTCTATATATTGCAGATTGTTCTTATTGTACAAGTACGCACAAAAGCAGAAGTTAAGCAAGAATTGAGAGCAAAATCAGCGAAGCAATTTTGCAAGCAGTTCGTGTGAGATTTGAGTGTGCGAATATGAAGCTACTTAAACCAACTAGAAGAACAAGTTCCAACTGTTGTCTTTTAGTCTAGTTTATTTATAGTAGGTGATTTTAACTTGTACCTTTTCAGCTTTATCTAGAAGCGTCTGTAATAGGTACTGTGTGTTTCAAGTTATAGCTAACTTGAAGTTTGTCGCAAATAGTTAGAGGCTAGTTTGCTACAAGGGATTAGAGGTAACCCTAGGTATACAAAAGAGTTTTTGTAAATGCTGTTTTCGCTCACTGATTTAGTAGAGTTTTGGAAAAATCGTACTGGAAAGTAGGTCGTGGTTTTTTCAACTTTTGAGCCAGGTGTTTTCCACGTAAAAATTTCTGTGTTCTTTAATTTCTATATTTATTATTCCGCAAACAGTAAGGGTTGGAACACATAAAAGAACCTGGTCCTTCTATAACAAGTGCACGCGAAAATCAGACACCACACAAATCACCTCCCTTCTTGTGTGGTATTGACGTAAATAACATCAGTTAGGGAGCGCCTTACCCTTTAATGTAGGACTTTCTGGCGCGAATCCGAATTTAGTCGGGCCCCCGTGCAGATACCGGACACCGGATGGGAAATCAAAAATAAAAGGAGCAAACGGTTATTAGGTGCACTAAGGTCCCGTTATACACAGGGTCCAGAGAAGGGCCGGACTAGAAGGTCTATTGTATGCAGATTTATCCAATATTTCAGCAAGAGATTGTTTTTACGGCTTGAATTCGTAATTTTCTGATCACATACAACTACATCGATTACGCCAAAATTATTGAAAAAGCGCGAACATAAAATAACTAGACTTCAATCACTCCACATGTCCAAATTTTTTGAGAAACAAATTTAGACCTACCCCGACTTTCGATTACAGATAGTATTTAATCTCAAATTAGCGGATTCCAGTCATTCCACGTGTCCAAATTGATGGATTATTTCCAGACACCTAGTCTTATCCTTTTTATCACGTTATGATAGATAATTGAGAATTTTGTTGCCGGTCTTGCATGGTTTCTTACGAAAATAAGGTATCTTGGTGAATTTAGCAATTTTTTTACTTTTATTATTATAGAATTTCCTTTTTTTGGGTACGAAGGGAAACTCGTTGCCACTACAATCTCTGCCGCATTCTCTGTCCTTTGGGTGAGCGCTTTCTGATGAGCACTTTGTGCGCACTGGGTAAATTTCCCCTGTGTAATCGCCTACAAACTACACAGAAGATGTAAACCACGCTAGCCAAGCCCTGTGCGACAGACTCTATCCAGAAGGCATTGAGGGGGAATCGATCCAAAATTATAGATCTCGATTATGACTAATTTACGAATCTATACCTTTTCTTGAAGCTTCGTGTCTTGTAGCCTTTCTTTTTCTACTACCAACTTTTTTGGCAATCTTTTTTGCTAAAAATATTATTTTTATTGTAGAAAATACTTTTCTTTTAAAGTTAATATTTTTTGCCAAACTTTTAAAAGTAAAAAAGTATTGTTGAGAAGAAGAATAAAGTAGTTTTTACGAAAAATTCTTTTGAGAAAAATATATTCAAAACACTTTTTAAAAGTTTGACCAAACAATAATTATTGTTCAAAGTATTTTTTTTTTAAAATTAATTAGCCAAACACAATGCTCTCATCAAAAATACTTTTTAAAAAAGACCTTTTAAAAAAATACTTTACAAAATAAGCTGATTTTAAAAGCTATAAAGCTCTATTTATTAAACAATTGTGGAGAAATTGTCACGATCCCATTTCCTCTCCGTAGGATGTCGTGACGACAACTAGTCTCTAAGACTTGGTAAGCCTAATATTTATACTAATTAACTGAATATTAATTTGAAACTCAAATCTCAATATCTGAAATAAGTAAAACTGCAATTCAAAATGATTACAGTTCCCAAAACCCGGTAGAAATAAGTCACAAGCTCTAAGAGAACTGCTAAATGTCTCTACACATCACAATCTAACGAAGATAAGGAAAAAAAAAAATAAAGGTAGAGGGGGATTCCGAGATCTACGGACGCTGGTAGATATACCTTTAAGTCTTCACCTACACACTGGCTCAATGATATCGGGTCACGTAGGAGGTTCCTGGATCTGCACAAAAAGATGTGCAGTAGAGTAGCATGAGTACACCACAACGGTACCTAGTAATTGCCAAGCCTATCCTCAATGGTGTAGTGACGAGGTCAAGTCAAGGCCCTACTGGAATAAAAAGAAGCAAGACAAAAGATATAATGTAATATAATGAAATAATTGAGAATTTAACAATGAGAAATTACAGAATGGTAACTTCACAGCAAATAGGGGTAAACAATAGGGGCGCTCCTAAAGTACTGATGTGTGGCTAGAATTCATGGTTTAACGCATTATGTGCCTTATATTTTATGTGCGTTAATGATAAAAATACACCTCGTTTGAGCATAATAGAGTCTATTTCATGTGTAGGTGAATTGGAGATGGAAGTCGAGCTAAATGGAGCATAAACGTCGAAAATACGCTCAAGAGTCAAAAAGGAGTGAACTTGGCTATAGCCAGGCTTTTGGGCTGTAAAGCCTGGCCATGCCAGGTGTTTGGGGGGCGTTTGGGCTGTAAAGTCTGGCCTAGCCAGGCGTTTGGCCTCTAACACAAGGGTTGGCCAGGTGTTTGGCCCATAACGCTTGGTCCTCAGTCCAGCCCAGTCCGAGTTTTAAAGGCTTTAAGTGTTTCCCAGTTTGACTAGAAGTATCCTACACGTTTAGGGTTTGTCCCAAAACATATAAATAGATCCAAAAACACAACTTTGAAGGACTTTTGCCATTGGAAACAAGAGGAGATCATGGAACACTACTCAGAAGATCAAAACATTGATTTTTACATCCTTTATTCATTACTCTATAATTTAATTATGCAAGTTATTTTGGATTTGGTTATTATGAACATGAGTAGCTAATTTCTTTAATCTAGGGTTTTGGTGGAACCCATTGGGGGATGAACTTGTTGTGATATTAATATAGTTTGGTTGGTTGTTAATCTCTATTTGTTCAACTACGCTCTTGTTGTAGTTAATTGAAAGGATCCTCAATTTGTTGTTCCTATTTCTTATGTATCTACTTGAGGGAGAGTGCATATTTAGGTAGTTTTTTGAACAACATCACTCCCGGAGTATAGACGAAAGTCATAACCGAGGGTTTAGAGGTTGGATTATAAATAACGATACTTCGGGTGCAATCTAAAGTGAACTGTAACACAATCTAGCTAGCGTAACTTGAGAGAGTACGTCTAGTAAATTATCATAATTACTTGAGAGAGATTTATGGTAGCTAGAGTGTTCATGATTGATAGAGACAAATAATCAAACTATAGGAAGTATCCAAGAAAGAAGTTCAACGACGGGGGAAACCATAACCTTAGACCTTTATTATAATTGTTTACGCCGCATTGTTAGTTAATCTTTAGTTTATTAATTTTGTTTAGTAGAAGTAGTAAAACATTAACAATTGATATTCAAAATTCTTGAGAAAGTTGATTAAGTAAAAATTTCGTACTCTGACGGCTTGATTGATACGTAAGTTCCCGTGGGATCGACTCTTGGCGTAATACCCCGGATTATATTTGCAACGCCCGTTTAGTCTTTCTATAAGACATAGTTGAGCATATAACCAGGCTTTTGTGCTGTAAAGCCTGGCCATGCCAGGCGTTTGGGGGGAAATTGGGCTATAAATCCTGGCCTAGCCAGGCGTTTGAGCTCTAACGCCAGGGTTGGCCAGGCGTTAGCCAGGCGTTTGGCCCATAATGCCTAGTCCTCAGTCCAGCCCAGTCCGAGTTTGAAAGGCTTTAAGTGTTTCCCAGTTTGACTAGAAGTATCCTACACGTTTAGGGTTTGTCCCAAAACATATAAATAGATCCAAAAACACAAGTTTGAAGGACTTTTGCCATTGGAGACAAGAGGAGATCGTGGAAAACTACTCAGAAGATCAAAACATTGATTTTACATCCTTTATTCATTACTCTGTAATTTAATTATGCAAGTTATTTTGGATTTGATTATTATGAACATGAGTAGCTAATTTCTTTAATCTAGGGTTTTGGTGGAACCCGTTGGGGGATAAACTTGTTGTGATATTAATATAGTTTGGTTGGTTGTTAATCTCTGTTTGTTCAACTACGTTCTTGTTGTAGTTAATTGAAAGGATCCTCAATTAGCTGTTCCTATTTCTTATGTATCTACTTGAGGGAGAGTGCATATANTTAGTTTATTAATTTTGTTCAGTAGAAGTAGTAAAACATTACCAATTGATATTCAAAATTCTTGAGAAAGTTGATTAAGTAAAAGTTTCATATTCTGAAGGCTTGATTGATACGTAAGTTCCCTGTGGGATCGAATCTGGGCATAATACCCCGGATTATATTTGCAATGCCCGTTTAGTCTTTCTATAAGACATAGTTGAGCGTGATCAAATGTTGGCGCTGTTGCCGGAGAATTAACGGTGTTATCAATTGGAGTTTGAAGAAATACAAAATTCTGAAATATAGTCAATTTTCTTCAATTTTCATTTATACATTGAAAGTTTAACGTTTGCTAACTTGGTGGTACATGTGCATGCCTAGAAACTCATCGAGAACTGGTTAAATATTTGAAGCCTTATCAGACCCCGAGAAAGTTTTCAAGGCCCTAAACGGGGCCAACCGGAAAAGCAAACAACAACCATCAATTGAACAACTTGAACCCGACATGGAAGATCCAAACAACAGGAACAACAATGGGGATGATGTGGTAGACCCAGTTGCGCAGATAGGGTCAGAGGCTCCTTTATATGACTGGGCACAGCCCACAATAGAGAATTTGGCCACTGCAATACTAGTCCCTCAAATACAGGCTGAATCTTTCCAGATGACAAATAATATGTTGCACCTGTTTCAGAACAAGGGACTATTCTCAAGATCATACATCGAAGACCCCCAACAACATCTAAAGAATTTCCTGTCAATTTGCAAAACACAGAGGCAGCCAAACGTCACTCAGAATGCAATAAAACTGTTGTTGTTTCCATTCTCAGTGACTGGAGCAGCCCAGGCTTGGCTAAACTCACTCTCCATCAATTCCATTACCACATGGGAGGAGTTGGTTAAGCAGTTCATGAAAAAATTTCATCCACCCAACAAGACAACTCAACAAATTGATGAAATCTTGAGCTTCAGACAGAAACCAGTTGAAACATTGCAGGAGACATGGGAACGATTTAAGGGAATGCTGGTTATCTGTCCACACCATGGTATTCCGGAGCAGATATTTGGGCAGCATTTTTATATGGGTCTGGATGATACTGTAAAGGCAAATGTTGATGCTTCAGCTGGTGGAGCATTCTTGAGCAAAACATAGAGAGAAAGTCAGATCTTGCTTGATAAAATGGCGCAGAATTCAGGATGGACAACCAGGAATGAACCCATTACTCCGGTAGTTCACTCAGTGCCATTCGATCCATCCAATACTATTGCAGAGAACGTGGCCACCTTGATAAGATAGATGAGCATATTAACTAAGAAGGTGGAGGAATCAGGGCAAAAGAAGCAGGTACACATCGTGGATACAACCAATGGGGGCTTATGCACATCTTGCATTAGTCAACCATTTGGTAATCAGTGGAATGCAGAATGTGATCACCCTCCTTATCCAGAAAACATGAATTGTGTTTTAGGGTCTATTTATATATTTTGGGACGAACCCTAAACGTGTAGGATACTTCTAGTCAAACCGGGAAATACTTAAAGCCTTTAAAACTCGGACTGGGCTGGACTGAGGATGAGGCGTTATGGGCCAAATGCCTGGCTAATGCCTGGCCATCCCTGGTGTTAGAGCCCAAACGCCTGGCTAACGCCTGAGTAGGCCAGGCTTTACAGCCCAAACACCCCCCAAAGGCCTGGCATGGCCAGGCTTTACAGCCCAAAAGCCTGGCTATAGCCAGGTTCACTCCTTTTTGACTCTTGAGCGTATTTTTGACGTTTATGCCTCCATTTAGCTTGGCTTCCATCTCCAATTTACCTACACATGAAATAGACTCCATTATGCTCAAACGAGGTGCATTTTTATTATTAACGCACATAAAATGTAAGGCACATAATGCGGTTCACAACTTTGAAGGACTTTTGCCATTGGAGACAAGAGGAGATCGTGGAACACTACTCAGCAGATCAAACATTGATTTTTACATCCTTTATTCATTACTCTGTAATTTAATTATGCAAGTTATTTTGGATTTGATTATTATGAACATGAGTACCAAATTTATTTAATCTAGGGTTTTGGTGGAACCCGTTGGGGGATGAACTTGTTGTGATATTAATATAGTTTGGTTGGTTTTTAATCTCTATTTGTTCAACTACGTTCCTGTTGTAGTTAATTGAAAGGATCCTCAATTTAGCTGTTCCTATTTATTATGTATCTACTTGAGAGAGAGTGCATATTTAGGTGGTGTTTTGAACAACATCACTCCCGGAGTATAGACGAAAGTCATAACCGAGGGTTTAGAGGTTGGATTAGAAATAACGATACTTCGAGTGCAATCTAAAGTGAAATATAACACAATCTAGCTAGCGTAACTTGAGAGAGTGCGTCTAGTAAATTATCATAATTACTTGAGAGAGATTTATTATAGCTAGAGTGTTCATGATTGATAGAGACAACTAATAAAACTATAGGAAGTATCCAAGAAAGAAGTTCACCGAGGGAGGAAACCATAACCTTAGACATTTATTATAATTGTTTAGACCACATTGTTAATTAATCTTTAGTTTATTAATTTTGTTCAGTAGAAGTAGTAAAACATTACCAATTGATATTCAAAGTTCATGAGAAAGTTGATTAAGTAAAAGTTTCGTATTCTGACGGCTTTATTGATACGTAAGTTTCCGTGGGATCGGCTCTGGGCGTAATACCCCGAATTATATTTGCAACGCCCATTTAGTCTCTCTATAAGACATAGTTGAGCGTGATCAAGTACTGTAGTCCCAAAAGTAAATACACAACAGAGGGCTCCAGAGGTACCGCCTCGTAGTCCCAAAAGTAAATATGCAACAAGGGATCTCCCGAGTTACCACCTCGTAGTCCAAAAAGTAAATACACAAACCGTAACAGATGGAACAACAAATTTACAGCATGGAATCCTACAGTTAAAGACTAAATACAAAATCAAGGAACAAAAATTCAACTAAGCATGTTGCACTGATTGCAAGTAAGTATTAAAACACGTAGACATGTAATTTAGGCTAAACATGGTAACTGCACATGCTAAGGCAACTCAGTTAAGGAATTAACAGAAGACTACTCAGCAAAAATCGGAGTTTCCAACATTTAACCCGAGTACGCACTAGTCACCTCGTGTACACGGCCTTCACATATTTCAAATACCATAATAGTACCAAAACATAAGGGTAATTTCCCCCACACAAGGTTAGATAAGTCACTTACCTCAAACCAAGCTCAATCAGTCAATAAGAATGCCTTTACTACTTTCCGACTCCAAATGGACCAAATCTAGCCGAAAGCAATTACATACTATAAATATGACTATAAGAAACTAATCTAAATAAAGAAATCACGACTTTAACAAGAAATTAGAAAATTGCACCAAAAAGTCGACCTGACCCACGTCTCAGAATCGGGTAAAAGTCACAAAATACGAATATCCATTCAACCACGAGTCCACCCATACCAAAATTACTCAAATCTAATACCAAAATCTCGATCAAACCTCAAAATTTGGCCTAAAATATTTCTTCCTTTTTCCACAATTTTTCACCAAAAATCACTAATTTAATGATCAAATTAAAGACATTATCATGGAAATTAATCAAAACTAGGTAAGAATCACTTACCCCCAAATACCCAAGTGAAAATATCTCCAAGAATCGCCTAAATTCGAGCTCTCAAGTTCAAATGAAGAAATATGACATAAACCCTCGATTTTGGGAACTTAAGTTTTGCCCAGGTGCTTCCTTCTTCGCGAAGGCGGAAGCTCCCTCGCATTCGCGAAGCACAAAAATGCTTCTGCCCAAAACCCTTTACGCGAGGTCCCGCTCACGAAAGCAGAGATTCCCCAGCTTGACCCTTCGCGAACGCGTCCACCCCTACGCGATCGCGTAGGCTAGAAGCCTAAGGCCTCAACTGACTGATCCTCTACGAGAATGCAAAGTCCCTCATGCGAACACATAGACCAAAATCTACAGCTTCACGAACGCGGGAACTACATCGCGAACACGAAGGACAAAAATCTAGCAGCACTCAAACTCCTCTACGCGGACTCGGGAGCACCTTCGCGAACGCATAGAAGGAAATCGGACATAATAAATTCAGAAGCTTCAGCTATCAACCACGTCCAAATTCCAATCCGTTAACCATCCAAAATCCACCCGAGGCCCTCGGGATCTCAACCAAACCTGCTAACAAGTCCTAAAACATCATACGAACTTAGTCGAGCCTTTAAATCACATGAAACAACGTTAAAACATGAAATGTGCATCGATTCAAGCCTAATGAACTTTAGAATTTCAAACTTCTACATCCGATTCTGAACCCATCAAATCAAGTCCGATTGACCTCAAATTTTTCACACAATTCATAAATGACATTAAGGACCTGTTCTAACTTCTGGAATCAAAATCCGAACCCGATATCAAAAAGTCCACCCCCCGGTTAATCTATCCAGAATTCATCCAACTTTCAACTTTCGCCAATTAACGCGGAAATGACCTACGGACTTCCAAATGAAAATCTGGACACGCTCCTAAGACCAAAATCACCCTACGGAGCTATTAGAATGAGATAGAGGAAGCGGTAAATAGATGTTCATGGTTAATTCTCTTAAAATGACCGGCCGGGTTGTTATATCCTCCCCTTCTTAAAACAAACGTTCATCCTCGAACAAGTATAAAGACATACTTGAAGTGGTGAAAGATGAGAATAACGGCTATGCATATCATGCTCGGTCTCCCAAGTCGCCTCCTTGATCGAATGACCCCTCTACTGCACCTTCACTGAAGAAATACTCTTTAGCCTCAACTTTCAAACCTGACTATCCAAGATGGCCACCGACTCCTCAACATAAGAAAGATCCTTATCCAACTGAACTGAGCTGAAGTCCAACACATGCGCTGATCACCGTGATACTCCCGGAGCACGAAAACATGGAAAACTAGATGAACTGCAGAGATACTAGGTGGTAGTGCAAGTCTGTAAGCCACCTCTCCAACCTTCTCAAGAATCTAAAAAGGTCAGATATACCTAGGGCTCAACTTTACCTTCTTTAAGAACCTCATACACCCTTCATGGGAGAAACCCGGAGCAGGACCCGCTCCCCAACCATGAATGCAACATCGCGGACCTTCCGATCCGCATAACTCTTCTGTTTGGAATGGGCTGTACGAAGTCGATCCGGAATCAATTTAACCTTTTTCTAAGCATCCCGAACCAAGTCTGTACCCAATAGCCAAGCCTCACCCGACTCAAACCAACCCTTTAGAGACCAGCACCGCCTACCATATAAAGCCTCATACAGTGCCATCTGAATGCTCGACTGATAACTATTGTTGTAGGAAAACTCCGCAAGTGGCAAGAACTGATCTTAAGCAACCACAAAATCCATCACACAAGCACGGAGCATATCCTCCAATATCTGAATAGTGCGGTCGAACTGTACGTCTGTCTGAGGTTAAAATGTTGTACTCAGCTCTACTTGAGTACCCAACTCTCCATGTACGGATCTACAAACCGTGATGTAAACTGCATAATCCCGTCAGAGATGATAGATACCGGCACGCCATGAAGCCTGACAATCTCACGAATGTAAACCTGAGCTAGCTGCTCTGAAGAATAAGTAGTAACCACATTAATGAAATGAGCTGACTTGGTCAGTCTATCCACAATCACCCAAACCGCATCGAACTTCCTCTGAGTCTGTGGGAGCCCAACAATAAAATCCATAGTGACCCACTCTCGTTTCCACTCTGGAATCTCTAATTTCTGAAGCAATCCACCTGGCCGATGATGTTAATACTTCACCTGATGACAATTTAGGCATCAAGCTACATACTCCAGTTCTTCTTCATCCGCCTCCACCAATAGTGTTGCCTCAAGTCCTGATACATCTTCGCGGCACTAGGATGAATGGATTACCGCGAACTGTGAGCCTCCTTAAGAATCAGCTCATGCAAGCCACCTACATTGGGCACACATAGCTTGCCCTGCATCCGTAATACACCATCCTCTCCAATAGTGACCTCCTTGGCATTTCTGTGTTGAACCGTGTCATTGAGGACAAGGTGGGGAACATCATTTTGATGCTCTCTGATATGATCATAAAGAGAAGACCGAGAAACCACACAAGCCAAAACTCGGCTCAGCTCGAAAATATCCAATATGGAAAACTGGTTGGCCAAGGCCTGAACATCCAAGGCTAAAGGCATTTATGCTACTAGTAGATATGCTAAGCTGCCCAAACTCTACGCCTTGCGACTCAAGGCATCGGCCACGACATTGGCCTTCCCGGGATGATAAAGAATGGTGATGTCATAATCCTTAAGAAGCTCCATCCATCTCCGCTGCTGCAGTTAAGATCCTTATGTTTAACAAATGTTGTAGACTCTGGTGATCGGTGTATACCTCACAAGGGAGACCATACAAATAGTGCCGCCAGATCTTCAAGGCGTGAACAATAGCTGCTAACTCGAGGTCGTGGACATATAGTTCTTGTCATGCACCTTTAGCTGTCTGGACGCGTAGGCAATCACCCTACCATCCTGCATTAAAATCGTGCCGAGACCAATAGGCAATGCATCACAATACACTGTATAGGACCCCGATCCAGTAGGCAATACCAACACTAGGGCCATAGTTAAAGTTGTCTTGATCTTTTGAAAGTTCTCCTCACACTCTTCGATCCACCTAAACGGAGCACCCTTCTGTGCCAATATGGTTATAGGTGCTGCAATAAATGAGAAACCCTCCACAAATCGATGGTAATACCCTGCCAAGCCAAGAAAACTCCGGATCTCTGTAGCTAAGGATGGTCTGGGCCAACTCTGCACTGCTTTGATATTCTTCGAATCTACCGTGATCCCCTCATTCGACATAACATGACCCAAAAATGCCACCAAATCTAGCCAGAATTCACACGTCAAAAATTTCGAATATAACTTCTTCTTCCTAAAATTCTGAAGCACATTCCTCAGGTGCTGCTCATGATCCTCCGTGCTCCGGAAGTACACCGGAATGTCATCAATAAACAAAATGACAAACGAGTCAAAATAAGGCTGAAATTCACTGTTCATCAGGTGCATGAATGCTGCTGGGGCATTGGTCAGCCCAAAAGACATCACAAGGAACTTGTAATGACCATACCGAGTCCTGAAAGCAGTCTTAGGGATATCTGGCTCCCGAATCTTCCGCTGATGATAGCATGAACGCAAGTCAATCTTGGAGAACACTCTGGCACCCTGTAACTGATCAAATAGGTCATCAATACGAGGCAGTGGATACCTGTTCATCACCATCCTTGTTCAACTGACGATAATTGATACACATATGTATAGAACCATCCTTATTCTTCACAAACAAGATTGGCGCACCCCAAGGCGACACACTGGGCCGAATGAAGCCCTTATCAAGAAACTCCTACAAATGCTCCTTTAATTATTTCAACTCTGCTGGGGCTATACGATAGGGTGGAATGGAAATGAGCTGAGTCCCCGGTAAAAAATCAATACCAAAGTCGATATCCCTGTAGGGCGGCATGCCCGGAAGATCCTCCGGAAATATGTTCAGAAAATCCCTCACTACTGAAAATGAATAGACGGTAAAAGTATCAATGTACGCATCACACCCATTCTCAAACATCCGCTGAGCCTTAAGAAATGAAACAACCCTGCTAGGAACATAATCTAAGGTACCTCTCCACTCTAACCGTGTTAGACCTGGCATAGCCAACCTCACAGTGTTGGCGTGACAATCAAGGATAGAATGATAGAGCGACAAAAAGTCCATGTCTGAGTCCCCAACTGACAAATCCATTACGCGAACGCGAAGTCCCTCATGTGACCGCGCTGACCTAAGGCTCTACAGCTTCGCGAACGAGGGACCTACATCGTGAACGTGTAGGCAAGAAAATCTAGCAACACTCAAACTCCTCAACATGAACGCGGGAGCACCTTCGCGAACGCGTAGAAGGAAACCAGAAACCAGAAGTTCTGAAGTTTCAGCCATCAACCAAGTCCAAATTCAAACTCGTTAACCATCCGAAATCCACCCAAGGCTCCCCGAGACCTTAACTTGACCTACCAACAAGTACTAAAACATCATAAAAACTTATTCGAGCCTTCAAATCACATGAAACAACGTTAAAAACATGAATTGCGCATCAATTCAAGCCTAATAAACTTTAGAATTATAAACTTCTACATCTGATGCCAAAACCTATCAAATCAAGTCCAATTGACCTCAAATTTTGCACACAATTCATAAATGACATTACGGACTTGTTTCAGCTTCCGGAATCGAAATCCAACCCTGATATAAAAAAGTCCACCCCTGGTTACACTTTCCAAAATTCGTCCAACTTTCCAACATTCACCAATTAATGTCGAAATGATCTACGAACCTCCAAATCAACATCTAGACATGCTCCTGAGATTAAAATCAACCTACAGAACTACTGGAATCGAAAAACTCCATTCGAGAGTCGATTTCACACAATTCAAACTACGATCAAATTCTTAGAACTTAAACTCCTAACTTAGGGACTATGTTTCCCATTTCACTCCGAAACCCAAACCCAAACCTCTCGGCGAGCCAGAAAAACATATAACGAGATATAGGAAGCAGTAAATAGGGGTTCACGGCTAATACTCTCAAACAGACCGGCCGGGTCATTACAGAAATAGGTTATGCTGATGAGCGTAAGTTATCAATTCCATTTTCATGATTTGACTAAATCCAACATCAAGTCCCATGTAATCAGTTTGATAATGATGAGGAAAAATATGCGTTATGCATGGAAATTTACAAAGGTTAAGCTTATTTCGTTATACTAGTCATAGAGTACGCGCGTTGCACGTGTATTTCGTATTAATGAATATAAATTTTATAAAAACTACGTAAATATTTAATTTTTATTAAATAATAACTAAATAAAAAATTGAGTTCCTACAACAACAATGAACATTAATCCTTATTTCTCAAATTTTTAAAGGAAGATCTCTATTCTACGGATGTCCTTGTATATTTTATAATTTGGACTTTCTTTAGGGATAGCTCTAGGTTCTTATTAGAGGTTCAGAACCACTATTGTTTAGTGGTTATTAATTTCTTATAGTCACCATATACATAATTACTTCCTATAGCTACTATTCAGTTTTTATGGTAGTGTATTCGCGCTGATGTATTCAAGAATACAATAGCAAAAAGTGCCTAAAAATCAGGGCAATCCAGTTGTACTCGTATGTATTCACATGTATTCGCGTCATGTATTCATGAATACAACAACAAAAAGTGTCTAAAATTAGGGCAGTCCAGTTGTAGGCGCATGTATTCACATGCATTCGCGTGCTGTATTAAAAAAACAATAATAAAAAGCACCTATAATCAGGACAGTCCAGCTGTACGCGCATGTATTCACATGTATCTATGCCATGTATTCATGAGTTGTTGATAAAAAACGATCAATGGCTCACAACCCTCAACCCCCTTCTCTTATAACCCAACCCTAAACCCTAGAGACCATTGTCTCTGCCCACCTGCCCTCAAACGTTCCTCCTCCACCAAAAACCCTAATCACCGCCTTCTCCAAATATTCTCCTGATCCCTGCTACAATGGGATTCTTCCCTAATTTACTTACCATATCATGTTTCTCCGCTATTGGGTGTTTCTCCATGGTATCACTTAGTACTTGCCTAAACATGGCAAGTACTATCTCTCTGATCTGCCCGTTCAATTTTGATCTTTTGAATCTGGGCCATATCTCGTCTACATACATTCAATACCATATTGTGTGAGTTCGATTTCGTTTGGATATCTGTAGATTTATACTTTCCCTAAAAGATTAGGGTTTCCTGGATTTCTCCCTTAAATCGATTTTGAGTTGATTTGCATGTTGTCTTTTCTTATTTGTTGTTTAATTTAATTTGATCCTTGTATGATTCGTTAAAACTCTTCTGCTATATAACCCGCCCCCCTTCTTCCCCTCTTGGGACATACTTTGAATCGATATTTCTTCACTAAAATTTGGGTTTTTGCTACTCTTTGTTCTATATTCTATTTTGGCCGGTTGAAAGCCAAAGCCACTAAAGACCTTGTTACTTAACATGTTCTTGGTGCGAACATTGCCCTGAGTTCATCAAAGCTCTTAGGAACTTTGACGCATTGGGATTCTGGGTTTTTTTGGAAGTTTATTCATTACTGTTCTTTGTTTAACTGGTGAGTTACTGGACTTTGTAATTTCATTCCTATGTATTTGTGATTTACATATGTTTTCACTCCTGAAATTCGTCAGTTCAATGTGTTTTCTAGGCTGTTTTGTTAGCAATTCTGTTTGCTTTCTTAAATTTTTAGGTCTCTTTAAATTTTAGCTTCAAGCATGCCTAAACCTGGTTCTATTAAATTAGATATTTTTCAAGTCTTATTAGCTAATATGTTAAGAATTACAATTTTGGGACCTTTACACTTGTTAGCATCTTTTGGTGTTTAATTTTGTCTTGGGATATCAATCCTTTTATTCGAACATGCTTTACCTACACAATTTGTGCCCTTTTTAGTTATCTAGTCAATTATATTCAAAACATGAATATTTATACTCACTATATGGCACAAGTCTGTTTTCCTATCCTATTCTGAATTATTGTGGTGATATCTTGCCTATATAGTATGTTTTGATCATGTTCTCTATTAGTATGCTCTTTATCATGTTTTGACTTCCTTGACTCACCAGTAGTTGTAATAATTTGATCCTCTATCATGTCTGCTACCAAATTCACATGACTATTTCATAATATTAGGACCTACACTTTGCATAATTTGGACCTTTTTCCTTTATTATGAATCTATGTATGATACTTTTTACCAATCCTGCAAACCTGTTCTCCCATTGACTTTGCTAATGTAGGACTGTTTATGCACTAAGTGTTGAACCTGTTTTCTAAATCTTTGTTAAGTTTGTTCTTAAACTCTATGTCTTGTTCAACTATCTTCTCTTTATGCAACTAGACTATATCGGTATACCTTAGTTTTGTCTCTCAACCTTGGTTTACTATCCTTCACTTATCACCTGAGCTCTCTCTTGAATTCTCATTCTTAGCCGGCTAAAACCCAAGGCTACCTAGGTTCCATTATTGACCTCCCTAGAGTGAGCACTTCTCGGGGTCCAATTGAGACCCTTGTGAACTCTCACACACTAAGACTTGGTCTTTAGTCACACTGTAAATCTCAAACTGCTTATATTCATTCCTCACTATCATGTTATCTGATGTATACCTCAGTTTGTTGATTTAAATGGTGCAATACTTGGTGTTATGGTGCACTACCTCGACTTTGGGCTCCTTTGTAGATTCTGGGGTCGTGTGTTGAATATGGATCTTTATTAGAAGCCTGGGTATGCTTACTGAAGGCCCAGATAGTGCTGGGTATTTTTATTTGGGTCTGTTGAAGGCTTATTGTCATCGTTTGTAAAATATTTTGATCTTATTCATTATTGGGCATGTAATAACTTTGTATAAACGATTGGGGTATTAATAAAGGGGAAATGGGTAGAATTTAATACTTGCATGCAAAATGGGTAGACAATATGCCTATAGGACTTGATAATTTATTTTTCATGTATGTTGTTCAATTACTATGTACACTATAGAAACCATGCCATTAGAGGAAGTACACACACAAATGTCTAATCGCACACACAAAGCGCTGCAATTATATTTATTGCTATGTGTTATTAGAAAACCTACCTATAGGAATTAGTTGTCATTAATGTTTCTTTCAATCCTCATCGCCTACTAGAAATCATGTCTATAGGATTCAAATTATTCTACTTGGCACTGTTCACCAAGAAATTATGCCTATAGGATTAATATATGACAATAAAATAAGCTCTAAGTACTATGCGTTAGAGATCCTGCTTATAAGGAATAATTGCTCGCTATAATTGGTTAATGCTAAACCACTCGAACACTGTTTCATATGTACATCACTTTTAGAAAGTGTGATAATTCTAGGACTTCTCCCAGCAGATTTTGTTACACTCAACTGCGTAGATCACCTAGGCATAACACATATAGGGTTAGTAGCTTAAAACTTGAAATAATCGGCTTGTAATGACTGAATAATTCTGTCTATGAGCAATATCTTGCCTTTGAAACGGCCAGCATGCTTTAACTCAAAAATCACCTAGAAAGCATGTATATAGGTTTAAGGTTCTGGATTCCAGAAATCTCTAATTTGTATACCTGTTTGCGTGCATTTGTTGTTAAGTGTGGAGGTTAATATGAGCCTTTAATTAAGTGTTTTTGTTTGTCGCCTAGTTTTGCATTTTTAGCAGCCTAGATAATGACTAGAACCATCCAAATAGAGTTCCAAAACCTCATGGGCCATAGGTATGGGACGAGTACTGCATGCGTAGGGCACGACTTAGAATTGAATTAGAACGCTTTTAGGTAAACAACTTTAACATAGNGGCCCCCCCCCCCCCCCTTTTCTTTCCTTCTCTCTAGTAGAACTGAAATTGTTGTACCTCTGTATTCGCATTAATAGCTTTGTAATAAAATTATTAGATTTTGTACTCTCTTTTCTTACTTGATCACATATACTAATTCACATAATTTGAGTACGGACGGGACCCGCAGTTGTGGACCTCGAAGAGTGCCTAACACCTTCTCTTTGAGGTAATTTGAGCCCTTACCTGATCTTTGGTGGCGTTGACTAGTTAAATTAGAGTAATTTGAAAATAGGTGCCTTAACACACCTTAAACATCTTTAGGCGGCGACTCTCCTCTTTTAATACCTCTTTGAAAGAGTTGTCACATGTCAAGACTCGATTTCACGAGAAAAAGGGACGCGACAGCATGACGACTCTGCTGGGAATTTACACTTAGGCTCTTACCATAACGAAATTGGATTATATGGATCAGTCTTCTTTGTTATAAACGCGCTTCCCTTTTTATTTTCTACAACATGCACATCCCTCTCCCATTTTCGTTTTACCTGTTTAAAATCGTTGTAATATGGACATCCCTTCCCTTCTCCACCTTCCTGTGCTTAAATTGGTTATAATATGCATATCCCTTTTCCTATTCACCTTTATTTTCTCTAAACTGCTCTTCATTTGTTTAAAGATTGTTATATCATGTCTCTCCCACCCCTACGCCCTTGCTTACTTTATTACATTCCCTATATTCCACGAACTAACTTATTCTTTTGTCTTTCTTTTACGTTTTTTATATGTTATCTTAATACTGTATTAATTTCTTTTACATATTTACCATGTAAATACTTGACGTGTTATTATCTCTTCATAAAGCATGCTCCACATCATATTCCGCTCTTGCCTAATAAATAACATAGCTACACCTGATGAGTGTCCGCACTCTTCCAAAATTACCCTTTTAAATTGGAAAGGCTTATTTATGGTAAACTAGTCGATCAGCGGTGCAGTCGATGGTCTCGTGCCTTTCCCTCTCAAGTTATCCACTTGAGAGTACCGGTCTAGATCATTCCAGAAACCTCGCTCCAACATCAACTGTGCATGTATCATGTCAGACCTAGTATGGGTTAGAACGTTGTTCACGTTATAACCCATTAAGATAAGCCTTGTCCAAAGTCCATTTCTATAATCCCAACGGAAACCATCATGCTATGTGCATTACTTGGAGAAAACATGATGGTATGTTGATAAATAATGTGTAAGCAGTCAAATCTGGAGGGGGAAAGGGCTAGCTTTATTTGTTTGCAGAAATGAAGCACGAAGTCCCTAGGTTCGGCATGGTTCAATACATCCCTCCTTTGCTGCTTGATTGGTGGAAGAACCTCTCGCATAGTGACAAGAATCATGTGAAAAGGGTCCTTGGTAATTTACCGCCCTTATTGGACATTCGGCCAAATAGAGCAATGATTGAGGCTGCCACTATGTTTTGGGATGAGAAAAAGGTTGTCTTCCGTTTTGGTGACATAGAAATGACTCCCCTCCTAGAAGAAATAGGAGGCTTCGCTAAGATTCCATGGGATAGTCCGGGTTTATTAGTACTAGAAAATCGTACCCCACACAGCTTTTTGAAAATGCTGGGTTTCAAGAAAAACGATGAGTTACTTTGCCTGAAGAACTCATACATCCCATTTGAATTCCTTTATAAATGTTATTGGCATAGCAAGTCATATAGCCTTGATCATGATGAATTTGCCATTACTTCCTTAGGTTGGACGCACTGCCCAGTTTACATGTTCATTGTCTGCTTCTTGGGGTTGTTGATATTTCCAATGAAAGGGGAAGGATCCACACTCTCTTAGCCATGGTCGCTAGGAATCTAATGGAAGGAATCGAAGGACAAACTTACACTGTCATCCCCATGATCTTGGCCGAAGTTTACTGTGATCGAGATCGATGCAAGTAGGGGTATGGACACTTCGAGGGTTGTAATCTATTTTTGCAAGTTTGGTTATTAGAACATTTCCATAGGGGAGAATATCTCCAAGAGCTTCTGCGCTGACCATTGAATGATTACATATATTACCATCAGCCAAAGAGAATGACATTTATCCTAGATAGGTTTGCACAACCTGGAATTGCTGTGAGCTGGGTGCATTCCTTTAGCAATCTGATTGAGGAAAAGGTACATTGGATGTTTGAATGGTTCCCTAGCAGTGAGTTCATCATCAGATCAAGAGCGACTACTCATCTAGTGTTGATCGGGTTAAGATGAATCTATTGTTATGCTCCTATAAGGGTAATGAGGCAAGCTGGAAGAAAATAGGTTATACCTCGGGTTTCCAACATGGTCTAGTACAAAGCGGATTTTAAAGGGAACTTCATTTCATTCAAGTTCGAGGCACAGTGTACTTCTACCCATCATGGTTGGTAGATGATATAGCGGGGGATTTCAAGAAAACAATTAATCTGAAAAATAAGGTTATAGATGACGTTGCAGAAGCACAAGTCAAGTATAGGATGCTATGCAAAAAGGTCTTTGAGTATGAATCTAGGCATTTGGAACAAAACAAAGTGGATATGGAAGCAATCAATACATGGAGAGAAATTGTTACTAAATCAACAGAGAGATTGGAATATTTGGAGCAAGGGAACTTGAGGGAAAGATGAGAAAGAGAATCTCGGATTGTCAGAAAACGGAAGGCAGTGAAGGAGGTAATCTAGCAAGGGCTTACCTACTGTTGGATATGCGCGACCATGGGAACTTGATTGATGGATCCAAGAAGGCCAAGCACGGAGAAGGTCATTTTGGGGCCAAGTAGATTAGGAAACAATGTCTTTACTGCTTTCTAGATTCGTTTTAGATTTTGATTGTAAGAAGGCAAATGCCATTAGTGACTTTCTCATTATTGTCATTTTAGTAAGGATTTGATTCATTTTTGTATTAATGAAATGACGCAATTATTGGCATCAATTTTCTCCAAGTCCATGTGTCGCTTAGGCCTACCTCGGGCACAACGAGGTCCCACAAATTAGGATGCGAATTTATTAAATTTTCAACACATGTTCAATATTGTAAACATTCTTTTAATAATCCTTACTGACTTGGTTACCTTTTGTTTTTCTTTCCTTTTGTTTATTCCCATTCCCCAAGGTTGGTTCGTGCATACTGGCATCGTCAGCATATCACACCAGATCCAGAGGTCCTCCACCTCCTTCTACACCAAGTGATCCCAAGAACAAAGGAAAAGTGAAAATGGATGATATGAGTGGTATTAGAAAAGATAATGGTACCAACGCAGAGAACATTGAAACTTCAGACGGTCAGAGTACTCCAGCACAAAATGATTTGGTCCTACGTCTGGAACAGAAAACATTGGAGCTACAAGGGGAACTTGAGCAGGTTCGGAACTTTGCAAATCTTTCCCTCACTCTAAACGTACCCGACATCAACCAACAAAACACAAACGCCGAAAATCGGCACCTCCCCAAAACACACAACACCAAAATCCGCAAAATCCTCCCGCGCCTCATCAATACGACACACCTCCTTAAAACCATAATCCTCCACCAGTTCCTACCCCTCCACAACACCATCACCATCCAACTCAATATCCACAAACCACCACTTACCACACTCCTCAAAATGCACCACAAATTACTCCTGATCCCCAAATCTCAACCAACGACCACCATTATGCAGAGATTCCCGAAGTCCATCAAAGAAATCCTATATATATGGAAACTTTAGCCCATACCCAACAACAGACCCTATATGTACCAGAATTCACCGAGAAGTACCTGCTCATCAAGAACATGGAGGAAGAGCTCAAGAAGCTCACTGGCAGGGTTTAGAGTGTCGAAGGCGGCAAGGGAATTGAGGGTTTGAATTATGAGGATATGTTTATTCAGCCAGATGTAGAACTACCGGAGGGATACAAACCTCCTAAGTTCGAAATGTTCGATGGAACTGGGGATCGGAAAGTACATCTAAGAATTTATCTTGACAAACTTGTAGGGGTTGGCAGGGACAAACGAATCTATATAAAAGTGTTCATGAGGAGCCTCACTGTGGATACCTTGTCTTGGTACATCAGTCAGAACCCAAAGAAGTGGGTTAATTGGGTGAGTATGGAGTCAGATTTCATGGATCAATTAAGGTTCAACACAAAAAATACGCCAGGCGTTTTGTACATTCAGAATCTCAAGAAGAAACCAACGGAAACCTTCTGCGAGTATGCTACTCGGTGGAGGTATAAAGCCACAAAAGTAAGGTCGACACTTGAAGAAGAACAGATGAATACGTTCTTCATCAGAGCTCAAGACCCGCAATACTATGAAATATTGATGGTTATTGATAACCATAAATTTGCTGACATCATCAAATTGGGAGAAAGAATAGAAAAAAGGATCAAAAGCAGAATGGTGACAAACTTCGAAGCACTCTAAGACACAAATAAAGCTTTGTAGTAAGGAGGTATCCTCAAAAAGAAATAAGTGGGTGCAGTAATGGTAGCCCAAGGTCCCAAGTCTATTCTCACATACCAAACACCTCCACCCACATATCAGCCTTCACCCCTAGATATGAACAACCTTCCACCACCTATCACACTTATAACACCCAACGAACATATTACCATTCACCACCGGCCCACCAAAACTACCAAAAACCAAGACCAAATTTCGACCGCAGACCACCGAGACAATACACTCCGATTGTTGAACCCATAGACCAACTATACGAGAGGCTGAAAGATGCTAGTTATGTCACTCTCATTCCCACCTTTGCTATGGAAAACTCTTCTCAGTCAATTAATCCAAACAAGACATATGCCTATCACTCAGGCATGAAAGATCACACTATTGATGAGTGTCGTGCGCTGAAGGATAAGATCCAGACATAAATTGATACTAAAGTCATTCAGGAAAAGGAGGCCGCACCCAACGTTCATAACAATCCTCTCCCTGATCACAGAGGTGAAGGGGTAAATGTGATAGAGACGGATGAATAATGGGACTCGGAAGGGTCAATTGGACTCATTCGAGAAGGGGATAATCCTAAAACATCTCCAGTCACTCTTACACCTATTATGGTACAAACTCAAGCATTAATTAAAGTTGAGGTAGCTGCACTAACTCTGTTTGAAGTTGAGGTGACAACACCCTTCACTGTGATGGTAGCACCTACACTGTCTTATAAGTCTAATGTTATACCATGGGATTATGTTGCATAAGCAAGAAGGAAAGGAAAACAGTAAATGGAAGAAACAGGTGCAGCGCAAGGCATGACTAGAGCATGTAGGGTTTATAGACCCGAGCATTTGGGAGGAACAAGAAAAGAAGCAGTGTCTAAGCCACCTATCACTGAGACCGGCCCGGATGACTTTAGGAGAAAGGTGAAGGCAAGAGAATACTCTATGGTTGGCCATCTGAACAAGACCCCTGCTCAAATATCCATTTTACCATTGCTGCAAAACTCTAAGGCACATAGGAATGCTCTGATGAAGGTGTTGAATGAAGCCTATGTACCCACTAACATCACCAGTGGAGAAATGGCCAATATGGTAGGGCAATTGTTAGAAATCCACAAGATCACTGTTCATGAAGACGAGCTACCACAGGAAGGACGAAGTCACAACATGGCACTACATATCATGGTGCAATTTGAGGACAAGTTCATCGCTAGAGTCCTAATATATGGGGGCTCGAGTCTCAACATATGATCGCTAACTACTCTGAAAAGATTGGGTAAAGGCATGCACGAGATATGAGCAGGAAGTATGAATGTAAAAGTATTTGATGGGTCTCAAAGGAAACAATTGGAGAGATCAACCTTAGCCTACAGATGGGCCCAACCTGGTTTGATGTTGAGTTTCAAGTATTGGATATATCTGCTACCTACAATCTATTGTTGGGGCAACCTTGGATACATGCTGCTGGGGCTGTAGCTTCTCCTACATCAAGCCGTGAAGTTTGAGTGAAACCATCAGGAAGTGATCATCCATGGAGACGGGAGTAATCCCATTTATGCCAATTAGACTGTTCTGGTCATCGAAAATAGAAGGAAGTTGGGTGGAGAAAAATACCGTCGGATTGAGCACGTCAACACAATTGAGAAAGACAAATGGTGGAGCAGTAAGATAGAAAGCATATTGTCATGGACAGGGTAAGAAAATAGTCTAGGAAAAAATCTCCAAGGGATCACCAAACCGATAGAGCTAAAGCGTCATGGTACAACCTTTAGGCTTGGGTATGAATACATCTAGCAAGAGTATCAGGATTGGTCGCCGCCATGGCATGGTCCTTACTACCCTATCGAACAACCCGTACCACATTTGCACCAGTCATTTCATCAAGCTGACATGATGTGGGGGTCCGAACAAGATGAAGTTTTAGCTGGCATAAGAAATCTGTTGCTGGATGATGAAGATATGGATTGCAGTGCGATATGTGAGGAGGAGGAGGAAGGCCTTATTATTCAGACCGTGGAGAAAGGAACTGTTCTCAATAACTGGACCGTTGCACCATAAAGGGCTCGTCGAGTTCCTGGGTAGATTGGAAATTAGCATCACTTACTTTTAAAAGCAATTTCATGTACATCTAAGACATTTTCAGTATTTTGTTTTAAGCATGTTTTGTTTTAAAATAATTTCTCAAATCATCCAGCTGCACTAGTTTGACATTTTTAAATTTTATCAATGGATTGCTATTTTTAGTATTTATTATTATCCTTTATATTTTCTCTCTACAACATTATTAACTTATCCCGATGAACCTACCACTGTGACATATAATGAGACAACGCAACATGGGGATAGTGATTCAGAGGATCTGGAAGAGGATATAATACCTGAGGAAATTTTTAGAGAAGTGGAAAACTTCGAGAACAAGCCTAAGTCTAGTTTGGACGAGACATAAATAGTTAATTTGGGAGATTCCGAAACAGTTAAGGAAACGCGTGTAAGCATTCATCTATCGCCGTCAGAGAAGGAAGAATACATCCGGTTCTTGAAGGAGTATGAGGACATTTTTGCATGGTCCTACGATGATATGACCAGTTTGAGCACATCCATAGTGGCTCATAAGCTACCTACCGATTCCATGTGTCCACCTATAAAGCAGAAACTCAGAAAGTTCAAGAAAAATATGAGTTTGAAAATAAAAGAGGAAGTTACCAAAGCAGATCAAAGCCAAGGTTCTCATAGTGGTTGAATATCCGACCTGGTTGGCTAACATTGTGCCGGTTCCAAAGAAAAATGGGAAGGTCAGAGTGTGTGTCGTTTATCGGGACTTAAACAGAGTGAGTCCCAAAGAATATTTGTCGTTTCCCAAAATGAACTCCAATCCTTTGTGGATTGCTTCGCGGGATATCATCAGATCTGGATAGATGAAGAAGATGCCGGAAATACAGCCTTTATGTTGGGAGTGTATTGTTACAAAATGATGTCGTTTGGCCAGAAGAATGTCGGAGCCACTTATATGAGAGCTATGACAACCATTTTTTACGACATGATACACGAGGAGATAGAGGTGTACGTGGACGATTTCATCATCAAATCTAAAAAGGGTGCATATCACATAGCAGATTTGAGGAAATGTTTTGATCGACTTCGAAGGTACAATCTGAAATTGAATCCCGCAAAGTGTGCCTTCGGAGTCCTTGCTGGAAAATTGTTAGGGTTCATCGTCTATCGCCGTGGAATTGAGCTAGACCCGTTAAAGGTCAAGGCTATCCAATACTTGCCACCTCCGAAGAACAAGAAAGATGTGATGTGTTTCTTAGGGCATCTCAATTACATCAGTCGTTTCATAGCACAATCAACTGTGATCTCTGAACCGATTTTCAAAATGTTCAAGAAAGACGCGTGAACAAGTTGGACTGAAGAATGTCAGAAATCTTTTGACAAGATCAAGGAATATTTATCCAAACCACCTGTTCTGGTCCAACCGGAACCTGGGACACCTCTGCTACTTTATTTATCTGTCCTAGATGGGTCTTTTGGTTGTGTTCTGGGACAACACGATGAGGCGGGAAAAAAGGAACATGACATATACTATATGAGTAAGAAATTCACACTCTACGAAGCATGATATTCTTTATTGGAGCGCACCTGTTGCGCTTTGACATGGATAGCTCAAAAGTTGAGGCACTACTTTTGTGCTTACACCACATATTTCATATCAAGGATGGATCCGCTAAAATAGATCTTCCAGAAGCCCATGCCTACGGTAATGTTAGCAAAATGGAAGATACTACTGAGTGAGTTTGACATAATCTATGAAACTCAGAAGACAGTCAAAGGGCAAGCATTAGTGGATCATTTGGCGAAAATCTTGTAGACGGAGAGTACGAATCGTTGAAAACGTACTTTCCCTACGAAGAGGTATCATTCATAGGAGATGATATCACTGAAGAATATGATGGTGGGAGAATATTCTTCGATGGAGCTGCAAACTTCAAAGGAGTGGATATTGGAGCAGTCTTAGTGTCAAAAAAAGGTCAACACTATCCAGTATCTGCAAAATACAGGTTTCCATGTACTAACAACATGGCAGAATACGAGGCCTGCATCTTAGGACTCTGATTAGCCATTGACATGAACGTTCAAGAATTGATGGTAATCGGAGCTTCAGACCTTTTCGTACATCAAGTTTTAGGAGAATGGGCTACAAATAATACAAAGATATTGCCATATTTGTACTATGTACAAAAGTTGATGAAGAGATTCACAAAGATAGAGTTCAAACATGTTCCGAGAATCCAGAATGAGTTCGCAGATGCACTGGCCACTTTATCTTCCATGATACAACACCCAGACAAGAATTTCATTGATCCTATCCCAATAGAGTTACATAATCAGATGGCTTATTATGATCATGTTGAACAAGAAATTGATGGAAATCCATGGTTCCACGACATCAAAGAATATTTGGCAAAAGGAAAGTACCCGGAGCACGCAAATCATAATAAAAATGCACACTCCGAAGATTATCCAACCACTTCTTCCAAAGTGGAGGAATTTTGTACAAAAGGACTCCAGTCCTGGGATTATTACGGTGTGTCGATGCCAACGAATCATCCACATTGCTCATATAAATACATGACAAAACTTGCGGACTGCACATGAACGGTTTTGTCTTAGCTAAGAAGATATTGAGAGCAAGATATTTATGGATGACTATGGAAATAGACTGCATCAAGTATGTCCAAAAGTCATCGATGCCAAGTACATGCTGATATGATACGAGTGCCACCCAATAAACTCAATGCAACAAGTGCACCTTGGCCTTTCTCCTCTTGGGGGATGGATGTCATCGAGGCAATCGAACCCGCTGCTTCAAATGGGCATATGTTCATTCTAGTGGTCATAGAGTATTTCACAAAATGGGTTGAAGCTGCATCTTACAAGGCTGTAACTAAGAAAGTCATCACAGATTTTGTGCGAGATCATATGGTTTGTCGATTCGGGGTACCAGAATCAATCATCACCGACAACGCCGCCAACCTTAACAGTGACCTGATAAAATCCATGTGTGAGACTTTCAAGATCAAACACAAGAACTCCACAGCATACTGGCTGCAAATGAATGGAGATGTGGAAGTCGCCAATAAGAACATCAACAAGATATTAAGGAAAATGGTAGATAATCACAAACAATGGCATGAAAAGCTACCATTTTCCCTATTGGGATATCTTACCACGGTTCTCACATCAACTAGGGCAACTCCTTATTTGCTGGTCTATGGTACTGAAGTTGTTATTCTTGCCGAAGTAGAAATTCCTTCTTTGAAAATCATAAAAGAGGCTGAACTTAGTGATGCAGAATGGGTACGAAGTCGCTATGAACAACAGGCTCTCATTGATGCGGTATGTCACATGCAACTCTACCAGAACAGAATGTCCAGAGCTTTCAATAAAAAGGTCAGGCCTAGACAATTTACACCGAGGCAGTTGGTGCTAAAGAGGATATTTTCACATAAAGATGAGGCCAAAGGAAAGTTTTCACCCAATTGGCAAGGGCCCTACATGGTCTATCGAGTACTAACTAGAGAAGCACTCATACTTGCAGAAATGCATGGGGAAATTTGGCCAAAACCTATCAACTCAGACGCAGTCAAGAGATACTATTTTTAGGATTGTTTACACTTATTCATTTGATGTAACTAAACTATGCTTGACCTGATTCCCGTTTAAGAGGGGATATGTAGGCAGCCCTGTGGGTTCGGTCACATCTTAATAAAATCGTCATTTTTGCCATGATCAGAAACTTTTTGAGAATTTTGAGGAGGTCCCTCAAAATTCTAAAGCAAGTCCATCCAACTTCGTCATACGCGAAACAATCAAAGAATTGCATCTAAACCGGGGCAAGGAGGTCGCAACGTCTCTAAAATATGTCACATTTATCGGTTCATCTAAATTACTTGATATTGCATGCTACTATATTTTAAATAATGATATTCATCAAATGCATGCATATTTTTCGAATACTTTATTTCAATAACAACCAGATGTTGCCCAAGGTAACTCAAATAGGATCTCAAGGTAGGAGCAAAAGCAAAGCAAGAAGACGAAAGCACAGACCAACCTCTTCCCCCCCCCCCCCCCAGAACTCACAATTTTTCTTTGGATGCAGGCACAATAAGACAACATTATTCGCAGACACATCAGGTCACTACTTTCAAGACAACAAACTATCAAGTTCAAGCATTTCCAGCTAAGAAATGCCTTACTATCACTCATCGTGTTCTGGCATGAGGCTTAGCATTTCCTCCCTAACTGCATAAGGCTAAGCACTACCTTTCTTGTATGAGACTAAACATTGTCTCCTCTTTGCATGAGGCTAAGCATTGCCTCCATAATTGAATAAGACTAAGTACTGCCTTCTTTGCATGAGACTAAGCGTTGTCTCTTATTCCTACATAAGCTAAGAACTGCCTTTCTGTGCATGAGACTAAGCATTGTCTCCTCTTCTTGCATAAGGCTAAGCACTGCCTTTCTTTGCATGAGACTAAGCATTTTCTCCTCTTCTTGCATAAGGCTAAGCACTGCCTTTCCTGCATGAGACTAAGCATTGTCTCTTTCTTTGCATGAGACTAAGCGCTATCCCCTCTTTTGGCATAAGGCTAAGCACTGGCTTTCCTCAAGTTTAAATACTATCTCCATTACGCTATCCAAGATTTGGCACTATCCTCTATTCACCTGGGGCTAAGCACTGCCCTTATCTTACCCAAGGCTAAGCCTTGTCTTGTTTCATTGCACATATGACCAAACATCATATCTTTGCATTTCATGGGCTGAAACATAGCCATTTTGTCCAAAAGCGTCATAGTCTGAAGGCATCATCCTCATAGCCGTAGGATACCATTTCATGGCCCGAGGATCTCTAAAAAATGCACATCATTATTCAAAGGCGTCATGGTTTACAGACACCATTCTCATGGCCCGAGGGCATCATTTCATGGCCTGCGAATCCCTTATCACATGATTCATGGCCCAGGACGTCATGGTCTAAAGACATCATCCTCATCGTCCAAAGACAACATTCATGGTCCAAACGGAATTTATATCATTATTAAATTCTTGCAAAAATCCATATATACTTGCATGCATCATGTTTTAAGTTTTGCAGGTAATCTAGGAAGTAACCGTTCTTCCAACGGGTGAAATCTTAGCTCCGATTTCCGTTCAACACATCCTGCAATTATTTCAAACGTAACCAACCACCATCTGTTACCACTTTTACTTGATAACCGTTCAGATACTCGTTCTGAGATACATCCGTAACATTTCAGACTCACATTCATGATTTCGTATAAACCCATCTGATATTGTCCTACCCAAAAGAACCCTTTCCGAAGCATACGGCCATTCCTATAACAACTCCATGGGTTCAGTTCACCGTTGGATCCAGAACTACACACAGCCTGATTCCCGTAACACTAGGGATATGTAGGCAACTCAAGAACCAGGGTTCGGCCTTCATTTTTCAAATCACACCATTCATCCAAAATCAGTCATCATTTTCTTTATTCGACAACTCTTTCATCATTCCCGGGTAAAGAGGGGAAGCTGTTGATACCCAATTTTGCCCTCATATTTTTTAAATAAGCATAAATACTTTAACAATATGATTTTTCATCATTATTTAATTTACAAGATTTACACAAGCATTTTTTATAATTTTCCATAATTGTTTAGAGCTTTTAAATTAATTTTTCTTGCATTAAATTACATAAATATTTAGTAATTATCCCTTTATATTATTTGTGATGAATTAATTACTTAAAATTATTATTTTCATCCCTAATACATTTTTTAAAATATTTTCACTTTATTTTTATATAATTACAATTCTATTTTTCGGCTATTTGCAATAATAGCCTATAGTTTGCATTCTTATTGCGATTGACATTTTCATTTAGGGTCAAAATAATATTTTTATATTTTTTATAGTCTTCTATCATTGTTTAAAGTATTAATTTGCATAAGTAGCATTTTTATATATTTATTTAGTCCCTTTTTAATTTTTATTTAAAAAATCTGGCCCAATTTTGAGTTATATTCGGACCAGACAAACCCAAATCCCAGGTTCAAAACCTCAAGCCCAATCTCAAGCGACCCTGTCCAATCCAAAATCGACCCGGACCCCCTTAAACCTCAGTCGTTGATAAAAAACAATCAACGGCTCACAACCCTCAACCCCTTCCTCTTATAACCCAACCCTAAACCCTATAGACCATTGTCTCTGCCTAGCCGCCCTCAAACGCTCCTCCTCCACCAAAAACCCTAATCACCACCTTCTCCAAATCTTCTCCTAATCCTGCTACGATGGGATTCTCTCCTCATTTACTTACCATATCAGTGTTTCTTCATTACTGGGTATTTCTCCATGGTATCACTTAGTACTTGACTAAAAGTGGCAAGTACTATCTCTCCGATTCTGCTCGTTCAATTCCGATCTTTTGAATATGGGCAATATCTCGTCTACATACGTTCAATACCATCTTGTGTAAGTCCGATTTAGTTTGGATTTCTGCTGATTTACACTTTTCCTAAAAAATTAGGGTTTCCTGGATTTTTCTCTTAAATCGATTTTGAATTGATTTGCATGTTTTCTTCCCTTATTTGTTGTTTAATTTACTTCATTTTCTTATATGATTTGTTCAAATTTTACTGCTATATAAATCCCCCCCCCCCAATTTCCCCTCTTGGGATAGAATTTGAATCGATATTTCTTCACTAAAATTGGGGTTTTTGCTACTCTTTATTCTTTATTCTATTTTGGCCGGATGAAAGCCAAAGACACTAAAGACTTTGTTACTTAACCTGTTCTTGGTGCGAACATTGCCATGAGTTCATCGAAGCTCTTGGGAAATTTGAGGTATTGGGATTCTGGATTTTTGTGGAAGTTTATTCTTATTTTTCTTCGTTTAACTGGTGAGTTACTAGACTTTGTAATTTCATTTCTATGTATCTGTGATTTGCACACAGCTCAGACCATTCCAGTTGGACCAGCTCAGGTCCCAGAGGGGTTTATTGCTACCCCGGTGCTTCAGGATGTTTTGGTCCGATTAGTGGACCTTATGGAGAGTGTAGCCCAGACTGGCACACTCCCCGTGGCAGTAGTCGTATCTCAGGCTGGAGGAGGGGTCTAGTCTCCTGTTACACACACTCCTGATCAGACTACTCCTCAGGTTCAGACCCCGGCAGCCAAACCAGTTGGGGTAGTTCAGCCCATTGCTACAACACCGCTTGTTGAGGGGACAACTATGTCCTTCGATGCTTTATGGAGATTGGACAGGTTCATCAAGTTATTACCTATTCATTTCAGCGGTACAACTTCAGAGGATCCTCGGGAGTATCTTGACAGCTGTCATGAGGTTCTTCATAATATGGTATTTTGGAGACCAATGGGGTCGATTTCGCCGCGTTTCAGATGACTGGTTCCGCTAAGAAATGGTGAAGGGACTATTTGATGACGAGACCAGCTGAGTCACCTGTTGGATCAGTTTTCTCACCTCTTTTTGGAGAAATTTTTGCCTATTACTACTACAGAAGAGAAGCGTCGTCAGTTTGAGCGTCTTCAGCAAGGTGGCATGACAGTTACCTAGTATGAGAATCGTTTTGTGGATTTGGATCGACATGCTATTCTTTTGTTGCCCACGGAGAGTGAGAGATTCAAACGATTTATTGAGGACCTCGCTCAGCCCATTACGTTCAGATGGCCAAGGAGAAAGGGACTAAGATTTCATTTCAGGATGCGGCCAATATGGCCTAGAGAGTTGAGACGGTTCTTGGGATGGGAGGTCAGGGGTCAGAAAAGACACCTCGCCATTCTGGTGGATTCAGCGGTGCCTCATCTGGAGGCGGGGTTACTCAAGGTAGAGGCCATTTAATATAGCACTTCAGACATCCCATGGTGCCTTAGGTGGTCGTGGCACTTATTTGCCTCATTCCGACGAGTCATCCCCTATCAAAACACCTCCTCTTCAGAGTTATTATCGTGGTCAGTCGGTTCGTCAGGGTCAACCTTAGTATCAAGATGGGTTTTATGAGTGTGATGAGCATGGGCACATTCGGAGAGCTTGTCCGAAATTTTTGGGTAATTTTCCTCAGTACCAGAATTCTCATGCCATAGATCCAGCACTAGCTGCAGCGCCACCTGCCCGTCCATCCAGGGGTAGGGGTCAGGTAGTCAGAGGTAGAGGTCAGAATGTTAGAGGCGGAGGCCAGCCCGCTAGAGGTGGAGGACAGCCCGCTAGAGGTTGAGGTCCACCTGTCAGAGATCCTCCTAGAGATGTAGTTCAGGGTGGTGGGGCCCAGCCCCGATTATATGCATTTCCAGCCAGGCCTGAGGCGGAGTCCTCCGATGTCGTTATTACAGGTACCATTTCAGTTTGTAATAGAAATGCTTTAGTTTTGTTTGATCCAGAGTCTACTTATTCTTATGTGTCATCATATTTTGCCTCGTATTTGGTTGTGCCCCGTGATTCCTTAAGTGTCCCTGTTTATATGTCTACACCGGTGAGGGATGCTATTGTGGTAGATCATGTGTATTGTTCGTGCGTAGTCGTTATTGAGGGTCTTGAAACTAGTGTAGACATTTTTTTTCTTGACATAGTCGATTTCGATGTCATATTGGGAATGGATTGGTTGTCACCTTATTATGCCATCTTGGACTATCACGCCAAGACAGTTACTTTAGTTTTTCTAGGGTTGCCTCATTTAGAGTGGAAAAATACTCCTGGTCATTCTCCCAACAGAGTGATTTCTTATGCCAAGGCTCGTAGCATGGTTGAGAAGGGATGTTTGGCTTATTTTGCTCATATTTGCGATTCTAGTGCTGAAGTTTCTTCAATAGAGTCAGTGCCTATTGTTCGTGAGTTTTCGGAGGTGTTTACTGCAGACCTGCCGGGGATGCCGCCCGACATGGATATTGATTTATGCATTGATGTGGCTCTGGGTACTTAGCTCATTTCTATCCCTACATACCGGATGGCCCCACCAAAATTGAAAGAATTGAAAGAACAATTGCAAGACCTGCTTGATAAGGGTTTCATCGGTCCTAGTGTCTCGCTCTGGGGTGCACCGGTTTTGTTAGTAAAGAATAAGTATGGATCGATGAGGATGTGTATAGACTACCGGCAGTTGAATAAAGTTACTATCAAGAATAAATATCCATTGCCAAGGATTGGTGATTTATTTGACAAGCTTCAGGGTGCTAGGTTGTTTTCAAAAATTGACTTGAGGTCGGGCTACCATCAGTTGAAAATTAGGGCATCTGATGTCCCTAAGACAGCCTTTCGGATGAGGTATGGGCACTACGAATTTCTGGTGATGTCCTTTGGCCTGACTAATGCCCCAACATCATTTATGGACTTGATGAATCTGGTTTTCAAGCCTTATTTGGATTCCTTTGTAATTATGTTCATTGATGATATTCTTATATACTCCTACAGTCGGGAGGAGCATGATCAGCACCTTCAAATAGCGCTTCAGACTTTGAGGGATAGTCAGCTGTACGCAAAATTTTCAAAGTGTGAGTGCTGGTTAGATTCAGTAGCTTTCTTGGGCCATCTCGTATCAATAGAGGATATTCAGGTAGATCCTAAGAAGGTAGAGGCAGTCAATAACTGGCAGACCCACTCCAGCCACGAAGATTATGAGTTTCTTGAGTTTGGCTAGTTACTACCGTCGTTTTATGGAGGGGTTCTCATCTATAGCAACCCCGATGATGAGATTGACTCAGAGAGGTGCCCCATTCAAATGGTCGGACGAGTGTGAGGCGAGCTTTCAGGCGCTCCAGACCACCTTGAATTCAGCACCGGTGTTGGTGTTACCATCAGCTTCAAGATCTTTCACGGTATATTGTGATGCTTCTCGTGTTAGGCTGGGAGCAGTATTGATGCAGGATGGCAGGGTGGTTTCCTATGCGTCTCGACAAATGAAAGTTCATCAGAAGAATTATTCTGTTCATGACTTGGATTTGGCCACCATTGTTCACGCGTTGAAGATTTGGAGGCACTATCTTTATGGCGTACCATGTGAGGTTTACACGGATCATCGTAGCCTTTAGTATTTGTTCATGAAAAAATATCTTAATTTGGACAGAGGAGATAGTTAGAGTTATTAAATGACTATGACATCACTATATTGTATCATACGGGAAAGGCCAATGTGGTGGCTGATGCATTGAGTAGAAAGGCAGTAAGTATGGGCAGCCTTGCATTTATTCAGTCGGTGAGAAGCCATTAGTTTCAGACATTGAAACTTTGGCTAATCAGTTCGTGAGGTTGGATATTTCGCCCAGCCATGTTTTAGCGTGTACAGTCACTCGATCTTCCTTATTTGAGCATATTAGAGATCGGCAGGATGATGACCCGCATTTGATGGTCCTTAGGGACACAGTTCGGCACGGTGGTGCCAAGAAAGCTACAGTTGTAGATGACGGCGTTTTTGCAGGGTCGTATATGTGTGCTTAATGTTCATGGGCTTCGTGAGTTGATCTTTGAGGAGGCTCATAGTTCTAAGTATTCTATTAACCCGGGTGCAACCAAAATGTACCAGGACCTACGACAACACTATTGGTAGAAAAGGATGAAAAAGGACATTGTTGCTTATGTGGCTCGTTTCTTGAATTGTCAACAGGTAAATTATGAGTATCAGAGACCCGATGGGTTGCTTCAGCAGATAGAGATTCCTGAGTGGAAGTGGGAGCGTATCACTATGTACTTCGTTGTTGGACTACCACAGACTCAAGAGGAAATTCGACGCCATTTGGGTTATTGTGGATAGGCTAACTAAATCAGCACATTTCATTCCGCTGGCAAGTACTTCTACTTCGGAACGGTTGGAAGAGATATATATTCGAGAGATTGTTCGCCTTCACGGTGTACCCGTGTCTATAATTTCTGATCGAGGTACGCAGTTTACCTCGCACTTTTGGAGGGCAGTTCAGTGTGAGTTGGGTACCCGAGTTGAGTTGAGCACAACATTTCATCCTCAGATGGACGAGCAGTCCGAGCGTACTATTCAGATTCTAGAGGATATGCTCCGCTCTTGTGTTATTGATTCTGGAGGTTCTTGGGATCAATTCTTGCCATTAGCGGAGTTTGCCTATAATAATAGCTACCAGTCGATCATTCAAATGGCTATATATGAGGCATTATATGGTAGATGGTGCAGGTCGCCAGTTGGATGGTTTGAGCAGGGAGAGGCTCGGTTATTGGGTACAAACTTAGTTCAAGAGGCCTTAGATAAGGTCAAGGTTATATAGGATCGACTTTGTGTAGCTCAGTATGGGCAAAAGAGTTATGCCGACCGTAAGGTTCGTGATGTAGTATTCATGGTTGGAGAGAGAGTATTACTTCGGGTATCACCCGTGAAGGGTGTTATGAGATTTGGGAAGAAGGGTAAGTTAAACCCTAGGTATATCGGGCCATTTGAGATTCTTGATAGGGTGGGGGAGGTAGCTTATAGACTTGCGTTGCCTCTAGGTTTATCCCCAGTTCATCCGGTATTTCATGTGTTTATGCTCCGGAAATATCATGGTGACCCGTCCCACGTTTTAAATTTCAGCTCTTTCCAATTGGACAATGATTTAACTTATGAGGAAGAGCCGGTAGTGATTTTAGACCTGCAAGTTCGTCAGTTGAGATCAAAGATTTATCCTTCAGTTTGAGTGCAGTGGATGGGTCAGCCCGTTGAGGCAGCTACTTGGGAGTCCGAGTCGGACATGCAGAGTAGATATCCACACTTGTTTGGTGATTCAGGTAGTTTTCTATATCCGTTCGAGGATGAACGTTTGTTTTAGAGGTGGAGATTGTGATGACCCAAAGGGTCATTTTATGTATTAAGACCCAATTCGAGGCTTATTATCCATAAAGACTAATTTTAATCACCCCGATTTACATGCGCAATCTGGGCGTGAAATCGGAAAGCTTTTATGTGAAAATATGAGAAATAGTAATTTATAGAGTTAAAATTTGGTTTTAGATGGTTTTGGTCAACATTTTAAGTAAACGAACCTAGATATGTGTTTTGATGATCCCGGGAGGTCCACAGTAAAATATGAGACTTGGGCGTATGCCCGAAATTGAATTCCGAGGTCCTTAACCTTAGAAAACAATTTTTGAAGAAAATTGTTCAGCTAGTTATTACAAGAAATAAAGAAATGAAATAATATGTGAAATTGTTAGTATCGGGCCCGTATTTTGGTTATGGAGCCCGAAACATGTTTTTATGATATTTGAGTCCTATCTGTGAGATTTGATGAGAATCGGAGTTGGTTTTACGTGATTCGGACGTCCGGTTGAAAAGTTAAAAATTTTAGTGTTCTTGAGGAAATCTGAAGTTTTGAGGTTAAATTTGTAGATTTTGATATTATTTTGATGATTTGATCGCACAAGCAAGTCCGTATGATATTTTTAGACTTGCGTGAATATTTGATTTGGATCCCCGAGGGCTCAGGTGAGTTTCTGATAGGCTACGGAGTGGCTAGACTTAGAAAATTTCATCACAGGTGAAAACCGGGTGTTGCAGGCCTCTGATCTCGCATTTGCGAGATGAGGCTTCGCATTTACGAAGTCCAGGGCTAGCCCCAGATCTCGCAAATGCGATATTCCTGTACTCAAATGCGAGGCAACAAAATGTCGCAAATGCGACAAATTTATCGCAAATGCGATGACTGCCCAAAAATCGAAGGGTTCGCATTTCGCCCAGTTCGCAAATGCGAGATCCACACCCAGTTAATTCAGATCTTAGACGGGTTTTTCACTTCTTTTTCAATTATCTTAAACCCTAAACCTCCACATGAGATTTTCCAAAGACTCAAACTTCTACAAATTATTGGTAAGTGATCTCTAACTAATTCCTTTCATTCCTTCACAACTTTTAGCAAGATTCCAACCAAAAATCTAGAGTTTTCATGGTAAAAATTGGGGTTTTTGGGTAGAACTTAGCAAATTCAAAATTTGGGGATTTAGACCTCAAATTGAGGTCGGATTCCAAAACCAATTGTATATCCGTGCTCAGAGAAGATTGGGTAAACGGGTTTTGGTCCGAACCTCGAGTTTAGACCAAGCGGGCCTGGGGTCGATTTCTATATTTTGATAAGAAAACATAGGAAAACCATAGAGTTTCATTAAAGTTAATTCTTTTAAGCAATAATTGATGATATTGAGCCAATTGTGATTAGATTCGAGCGGGTTAGAGGCAAATTCTAAAGGAAAGGCCATGCTAGAGCAGTGATTGCTTGTGGATTGAGGTAAGTGCTTGGTTTAACCCGGAATTGAGTGAATAGGAATCCCCACTTAATTGCTATGTGAATTTGCATGGGTGTGGTGCATAGGTGAGGTGACGATTATCTATGCACCACCAATTTGGTTGTTGAACATGATCCCTTTTCCCATTTCCAATTTATGTGATTCATGGATTAATTATTTTATGCTCATTGATGTCTCCATGATTACTTGGTTTCGTTAACTTGTTTTTAGATATTGTTTCAAGTATTTGGAAGTGTTGGTTGTTCCCTTGGTCTCATTGTGATACATAAAAAGGATGAACTGGTTGACAGTATTTGATTATATATATTCGGGTTGGTCTCATTGTGGAATGATAATTGATGATGTTTATGAGTTGTACAGAATTTTGTTTATAATTGTCGAGACAAAAATATTGTGAAAGGCTCTGGCTTGAATTGTGAAAATTTTCATAAATAAAGTGATATGATATGTTTTGTGGGAGCGGGTTGCACGCCGCAACAAAGAGTGATAAGGGTGGACAGGTGGGATCGGGATGCACGCCGCAACCAGAGCAATAAGGGTGTTATATATATATATATATATATATATAGGGAAGAGCAATAAGGATGGACAGGTGGGAGCGGGTTGCACGCCACAACAAGGAGCATAAGGGAGGACACTTATGTTTTACTTATTTTCAAAAGCAAAGATTTGAAAACTTACTATTTTACTTTACTACTTTTCATATTTTGCACTTACTTTTATTTTAAAGTCAAAGTTTGGAAACTTGGAAACTTATGTGAGATTTGGTTATAGCTGAGACCTGGAAAAGGTGGCTGAGTTATTCTAATTGTTTCTACAGTTTTTGTTTTGTTTATTTTAGAATTTTTCCATCTTCCTTTATTATATATTGTTTACAACTTATATTGGTAATGCCCCGTCGTAGCCTCGTCACTACTTCGTCGATGTTAGGCTCGACACTTACTCAGTATATGGGATTGGTTGTACTGACACTACACTCTGCACTTTTTGTGCAGATGCAGGTACCGGTCAGAGTAAGGAGATTTTAGTAGCTGTCATCATATACTCGGAGGTACGAGGTAGATCTGCTGGCGTCCGCAGATTCCTGGAGTCTTCTCTTAATTTTATAGACATTGTTTTATTACATTCAAAACAGATACATAATTCTTTCAGCCTATTATTTGTAATATTCTTAGTGGTTCGTGAATTGTGACACCAGAATAGTTATATATTTAGTTCGTGGTTCGGCTTAATTATTTATTATTATTATTATTATTATTATTATTATTATTCATGAAGTTATTCGTTGGAAATTATTAGGTTTAATTTATTTTAAATTTTCTTATTACGTTTAAGTATATGTTCGAAAGAAAATGGTTAATTAATTTCTAACATTGGCTTGCGTAGCAAGTATTGTATTAGGCCCCATCACGATCCCGCGGATTGGGAATTTGGGTCGTGACATTTCTAAATCCTTGCTAAGCTTGTTCTTAAACTCTATGACTTGTTGGACTATCTACTCCATATGCAACTTGACTATGTCGGTATCCTTTTGTTTTGTCTCTCAACTATTGTTTACTATCTGTTGATACCCAATTTTTTCTCATATTTCTCAAAAATACATATATACCTTCAAAATAGTGCATGAGTATCATCAAGTATCTTTCCATAATTTTCTATACTTTTTAAAAAGCTTTTAATCAATTTATTCCTGTATTTATTATATAAGTAATTATTAATTGCATTTCAAATAAATATTATGATGATTTATCATTTAATTTTTATCATCTATATCCGTATTAAGCTTTAAATATTTTTTATATTTATACTAATTGTATTTTTGCACCCTTAGGCTAAAATTGCATATTTTGTAATAATAGCTCATATATATGCATAATTACATTATTTATACAAAAATATGACTTTTTTATATTTTATAATGTTAAGTAATTATATTAAATCATTTTCATGCACAAGTGATATTTTTTCTATTTATTAATTATTTTATAAATTATTTATTTATTAAAGAGAGTATTTAAAATATAGCCCCTAAAACCCCAATTTCGGACCTATACACTACCCAATTACCCCAGCACAATATCCCAATACCCAATACCCAAATACCTATTACCCAGCTCGATACACCAACACAATACCCCAATACCCAATACCTAAATACCTATTAACCTCAAACCCATACCCGTTTAAAACCACGACCCAATCCCCTTTTAAATCATAGTCATTGATCTCCGAAGATCAACGACTCAAACACCTCCACTCCTTTTTAATTGACCCATCCGCTCAAACCCTAAATCATTTCCACCTGCCCGCTGTCTTTATACACCCCCTCTCTCATCTTCTCCCCCTCCCTTCTCAAACCCTAGCGTCGTCAGGTAAACCTCCATAATTCTAAACCCCTAATGGAATCAATCGTTGATTCCTTACCTTATTTGGGCCATTTTCCTTACCGGCTACCCATTTTTGGTGTTACCCAATTTGCTCGCTTCAAATGGCAAGTAGATCCTGTATAGATCGAACCAAGGCTGGTTCAAATCTCTAATCTACTGTTGTTTCCGGTCATGTTCATCAGCTTTGCTGTGTAAGTACTGTTGATACCCAATTTTTTCCAAAATATTTTTTAATTGCATATATACCTTCAAAATCATGCATTACTAGCAATTGGTATTTTGCCATAATTTTTTCTATGTTTTATTAATTTGTCCAGTATTTTATTTCCAACAAATAATTATAAAATTGCATCACAAACGATTTCAAAAATATTTCTTGATTTAATTATTCCATAATTAGCCAAATTGGCATCTTTTGGCTATAATTGCTATGGCGTTGAAATTATAGCCCAAACATATAATTTCATACTATTTTTTACCAAAAATTAATCCTTTGTATTTTAAAATACTAAATAATATTTTAAAACTATTTTCTATGCATGAAATTTTTATAATTACTAGCTATTTTATAAATTATTTCAACTAATTCGAATTGATTATTTAACAAATAGCCCCATTTCATTTCAATTGTAAATTATTTAAACCAGCCCAAATTCCTTAACTAAACAAGCCCAAACACCTAATTAGACCAGCCCAAATACCCAGTCCCAATCCCTAAATCCTACCCGACCGAATGCTGATTAAATCTTGGTCGTTGATCAATTTTGATCAACGGCCCGGATTTGTTCTTTCCTATATTAACCTAATGACCCCCCCCTCCCCCAAACCTCACTCACTCGCCGTGACCCCTCTCTTTCTCTCTAAAAACTCCCTCTGCCTAACCCTAAGCCCTCCTCCGCTGGTTGCTTGCTCGCCGTTAATAATGTTGGCTCACTACCACTCCTATCCCTAATGGCTCTCCTATGGCCGGGATTCTTGTTGTCTTGAGGTCCTCAAGGGGACCAATGGTCGTTCACTCACCCCTGGGCTTGTTCTCACCATTCTCAAGCCACCATGACTCGATTGAGTAGGATCGTCCTATTTTATTACTAAATCTATGGCTTCTAAGCCGGAATCTCTCCATCTCCTCCTCTCTCAAAACTTTAACTTCATCTCTTGGCTCTTTAGATCTGTAACAGATCTGAGTATGTTTGAGCTATTTTACTGTTTTTCTATGAAAACCTTTCTGATTTTCGTAGCGTCTTTCATCTGCATAACTGTTATTCTATGATTTTAGGTTCTCTCTTAACCTAACTAATTATTTTAAAAAAACCCTAATTTTCTAGCTTTAGTTTTGGGTTTTGAGTTCATCTTTACTGTCTATTCGCTCAACTTGTCTGTATGTTTGATTCTCTTGGGTTCTGCTTTGATTAATTTTTTACCCTAATATGTCCATTATGGTTTCATATTTTCGGATTCCTTCTGTTTGTGTTTGGGTTTATTTTTTTATTCATGGGATTCTACGCTATTTCCCTTAGTCAGTGATATTCTTTGATTCATTGAATCCCCAATTTCCTGTGTTGATACTCTTTACTGATTTTCGGTTACCTTTTCCTGTTTTTACAACCTGTAAACAATTTTCTTACCTTATTATGTGATTGACTATATTATTAATTGGTTCCTACTTGTGACCACGTGATTTTTACTCGACATATAATCCTATAAAAATCTCGATAAATCAATTGATTTTATGATTTTTTTGTTGATTTTCAGTGATTAATTGTTAATTATTTGCATTTTTGCATATCCATAATTCATCTTTTAAAATTACTTAAATTTGAATCACTATTATCAAGGAATTATGAAGTTATTATTTATAATTAATTAAATAATAGACGAATGATGGTTATGTAATGTAGTTTTTAATAACTAATTACTAAAAAATTAATCATTTTTATTCGATAAATCATAGATTTAATTAGGAATATAAAATTGGTTGTTTTATTCTTAATTAATATGTAAATATATGAAAAATAAGGTTTAAAAGTAATTGCTACCTTTTTAGATTAAATTAGATTTGAACTTAATTAGTTTAATTAATTAAGAGAGCCAATTTCGGACCTGGGCTTGAAACTACCCAGGCCCAAACCCAATCCCTATACACTCAACCTACCCAGGCCCAAATCCAGTCCTTACACACTCAAACAACCCAGGCCCAAAACCCTTACCCGGCCTGCCCCAACACCCCTCCAAACGACCCCGTTTGGGTTAGTTAATTAAATCCTGGCCATTGATCGAAATAGATCGGACGGACAGGAACTCACCCCCTCTAGTATATCTATGTCCTAACCAAACCCCACCCCCTCATTTGCAAATTATCACACCCACTTCCCCTTCGTCCGTCTCTCTCTCTCCTCTCTCTAACAAACCCTAGCCACCCTAAAGTTCCCACCGTCCTCCGACTACCAGAAATCGCCTCCGGCGGCGGAGACTCACCCAATCGACCCCAAACTTTCACCCTACAATCCTCTCCTCCTCCTCAATCACCTCATGCCTTCAAATTCTCCAAAAATCCAATCGATTTACGTCAATTTCAGATCTAAGAATCTAAAAACCCCAAAATTACTCCCCGGCCCATTCAAAGACAATCAATGGTTCAGACCTTCATGGGTCGATTTCTCTCAACTAGAGCGATCGATTCATGAAGGTTTGATTCATTTTCAAACCCCACCGGAATCCGACAAGGTCCAACGACCTCCTTTCTCTTTCCCGGCAAAAACCCCTTTAACAGGTATCCCCCCTTCCCTTCTAACTGTTTCTTGTACTATTAGCATGAATATGTCATAGTTTATTCACTTTTTTTTTATTTGTTGTATCACTGTGTAGATTTTTTGTTTTCTTTCATCGTTTTCTTCTACCTGTTCATATTTCTTCCTCATCGTTTAGTTTAAGCTCTAAATGTATTTGATGACAGTCATGTTTTGATTTGTTTCGTCAATTAAGTAATTAGGTTTCTCTGATAGCCATGTTTCCTAACTTAGGTCTTGTCATTTTCTGTATGTGTGACTGTTCTTCTTTGATTCTCACTACCTTCGATTTGATTAATTCAGTGTTTAATATGTTATGCACATTCCGGACTGTTTTGCAACCATGTTTAGTCACATAGGATTTCCTGTTAATCATCATTGATTTATTAGGTGTTCTACTTGTTAAAATTAATAATTAGCTTTATTGATTCATGCCTAAGTTTTCCAGAATACCTTTACTGTCACTTTATCTCCTCTCTAAATGTTGTTGTCTACCTCTATTTGATTAATCACCCTAACTTTAGTATAGTCTGAAGATTAATCATTCGCCTAGATTATTTTATTATTTAATTAGGCTCCTAACTTCATTAAGAGTTTAGTTACTAATATAATTAACTAATATCAAGAAGTAGTCTAATAAACTAACCATTTTTATTAATTGGTAAGTCTTGAAATCTTGTCCAAGATAATTAGTCTGGGATTAACTGACTAAAACAAATCATTTAACCTAGGCTCAATAATTAGCCAACACCTAATCAACCTCTTAAACCAGTTTAGAGTCAGTAGGGATTAAGCCTCTTAATTAATCAAGTCTAACAACCTAGTTGTTTCTATCAATTGATCTAAGACAAACTAGTTAAGACCAGTTGTGCATTTGAGTTAACTAAGTTCAAAATAATTTCACCTTTATATAGTTTCAACTCCCTCGACCTAGAAGTTAACTTAGCTAACCTCTTAAGTATTTAATTAAAAAAAAATCTGTCTAAAGATAATTAGCTTAGGAATAATTAGCTAAAACAAATTAGTTAATCCGGGCTTAATAATTGGTTAAGCCGCTAATTTTAGGTAACCAATTTGAATTACTTAATTAAGTCAGTTTAGTTTAAATTAAGGAATTAAATTGATTGGACCTACCTTATTTAATTAACTTAAACATGGATAACTAGTATGAAAACTAACTCTAGGCATTTAATCAATTAACCTTTAATTAATTAACTTAACCATAATTAAGAACAACTAATAGTTAACTAAAGAACATAGTTGGGGTTAACTAACCAACGTTAATGCCTAGTTAACTAGTGAACCTAACTAGTGTTAGTTAGCTAGAGTTAAATAATAACCCAAAGTGAGCTTAACCTTGATTACCCAATGGTAAATTCGGGGACTCTAAGGGGTACATTAGGTAACTCATTTTAGGAAATCAAGCTTTTAAGGTTAAAAGGGTATTTTTTTAAAGAAGCAAAGTTCTTGAATGAGGGGCAGCTGTCCCAAAGATAGGGTTGACAACTGCCCTATGTACCATTTTGGTACTATTTTTCAGTATTGGATAGGGAACATTTAAAAGAATATCCCATTCCCAAATATCCTATAAATAGACCCTCTTTTTAGAGGTTAGGGGTTAGATTTTTTACACTTGTGAGCTGCTGGGATACAGGATCCTTCCCATTCTTCAGAAATACTATCTCTACTTAAACGGTTTTGAAAAGAGAGTCCTATTAGAAAAAAAAATCTGACTTCTTTTTTGAAAACAAGTCTACAACTAAATGGCCTAGCCCAGCTGCTATTTTTTTTGGATTTCTGATTTCTGGAAGTTTTCTTCAAACATTCACACTAAAAGATTTCTGGGTTAATTCTTGCTGGGTTGTTTGGTTTTGTCCCTGTATTTTCTGTTTGCTGCTGCTGATCTCCCTTCCTATTTTTCTGTTTATTGTTCATACTTGACCTTTATTTGGTCAAGTTTCTTGCTGGATTTTCTTTCTCTTTAAAGGTATGTAACAGTGAACTTTATACAAAATTATTAAATTCAGACTTTGTTTTAAACTTGTTGGTTCATGTTGTATTTTCTTCAAGAATATGTGAATCTTCTTCTTCCCCTTTCTTAATGTAGAAACTGAAGTAAGATTATCATTATCCAAGTGTATTCATGCAACTCTTCGAATCTGCTTGGTAGTGTGCTGAACTTCTGTTAACAAGCTTAATGTTTGATAGCTAAGTGGTAATTTCATATGTATTTAGTATGTTAGAAAGATAAATCGCACTAGGGTAGATGAATCTGACATTCCAATGGTCAAATTCACCCCATAATAGTGCACAAAATAGTAGTGTAGATGGCTGAAATTCACCCTTTAAAGGGTATACAACATGTAGTCAAAAGGGCTATAGAGTAAAGAATCTGAACCCTTATATGGTCTGATTCAGTCTCTAAAAAGCCAAGAATAGTAAAAATGTTCAAAGGAATGCGTAAACGTCCTAATTGATCTTAAAACTAAAATGCTCTTTCAAAAAATAGAAAACTCAAACATCGCCCCAAATGGGCATTATAAAACCGTCACGACCATAGTCTTGACTACATAATCTACACGCGGTTGCGACAACTCATGTCCCCCTCTTCAACTTCAAACTATAATAAAAAAAAATACATGTTGTAATTGCGGATGCATTTCATGTGGTGTAGTTATAATATGTCCCAAAAACAAATAAGTGTACGACATCGACTTATTTCAAGATAAATCCATAAATATTAAAAGTGGTTTAAAAAGTAAAAAATCCTAAATGCACAATAGGCTAAAACACGTAAAACAATCAGATAATATAGGCCAAATATTAATAGTAAGCGACGGTTCTAGAACCACGGAACTCGGGAATGCCTAGCACCTTCTCCCGGGTTAACAAAATTCCTTACTCGGTTTGGGATTTTAAAATAAAATGGTGTCCCGGAGAATCGTCAAAAATCCGGGTGGCGACTCTGAAAACTAAAATAAATCCCAAATCTGAATACTGTCACTTAAAGTGGAAAAACTCCCTTATTACCCTTCATTAACCCCGGGGTAGTGAAAAAGGAGGTGTGACAGCTCTGGCGACTCTGCTGGGGATCGAACCCAGAATCTCTGGTTCAGGGTTCAAGAATTCGAGCTTGAAATAGACTGTTTTATTTTGGCTTTAGTATCTGATTTTTACATGTTTAAACCTAACGTGCTAAATGTCGCTTTTTACCGCTTTGATATTATCTGAACTGTATATAAATTGTGCCGAAACCCTCTTCTCTCTGAGTCTTCTAAATCATCTGGGAAGTGTGCACTTTGTGTGACTTCTTTTCCGTTAGAGTCATATAAAAATTTTAGAACGAGGTATGGATAAGTTTCAAAGCCAGTGAAGCTTCTGTATTCCTGGTACGCTGCCCCGACCTCGGCTCGAGCTGTCCGCTCGGGTAAGCCTAGTCTAGAACAAAACCCCAGGTTTAAACCTAGAATAACAAAACCTCATGCCGAATCCCTAGTAGGACTGCTTATCTGCATCATGCACATTCGACTTAGGGGGCTCAACACAGGGGTTGAGTCCGTCTAGGACAGGTGTACCCGAAATGAAAAACTACCCTGATGCATCTTACTTGTTACATATGCATTTGTTTGTCTTAGCTTGTGTATTGATCGACTAAACCAAAAATGAACAGAAAACCAAGAGTGAGGTAGAATAGAGAATTCACCAAGTTTTGAAAATTCTCGTATTTATCCCGAAACTCTGCAAAAATTCCTGAAAAATATATAAAACAAAATGAGTGGGTGTATATTTTTAATCAGTCAGGATATTCTTGAACTATGCATTGTTTGATTCTCACGGGTGTGGGATACGTAGGCAACCCTCATCGGGTCCAACTTCATTTTTTCAAAATCAAAAGGATATAGCCCTAAATAAAATTAGGTGACGCCATTATAGCCTGATCGCCCAAATGGGGAGCCGGAAGGCTGTTTTGCTAAAGTGGCCGCCTGTGTTTTGTCTTTAAAATTCGCGAGCACATCCTTACAAGGACCGTATTCGCAAGGGTGGTCCATTTTTCTTTATTACAAAACCCTTTTCCAAAATGACACTTTTCAAAAATTTTTCTGTGGTCTTAATCAAAAAACGAATGTGCAGGATGAATACAGTTGAAATCATCCCCTTCAAAGCAGTCGAGGAAATCCCTCTAAGACTCCATATGTGGTGGAGCAACTTGGGGGAAACTAGTACAAAGTCTGTTATAAAAGCTTTGAGGGGACTTACTGGCCTTTTTAAGATCAAGACGAGGTTGGACATCGTCGAGGATCTAGTACCGTTCTGGGATCCCGCCCACAATGTATTCCACTTTTCGGACTTTGAATTGACGCCCACGCTAGAGGAAATAGCGGGGTATGCTGGTCTCAATGACATTCTCAGAAGTCGGTACCCAGTGGCACCCAGAGCGGTGACTCCCCCCAAGTTTTTTGGATCTGTTGAACATTAGCCAGGACGTCCAAGACCCACACTTCTCCGAAGGTTTTTGCACTTTCTATTTTCCTTACAGACGTTATGGAGATGCCCAGGGTTATGAGGCTAACAACACTGGTCTAACTCACAAAGATCAGGCTAAATGGGAAGCCCGCCGGGGGCTAGCTTTTGTGGTAGCATTCTTGGGCACCTTGATCTTCCCAAGAAGTGACAAATGCATAGACATCGGACTTGTGGGAATAGCAGACTTCATGATGAAAAAGTCCAATGGCACACTTATACCGATGGTCTTAGTCAAGATTTACCGTGCTCTGACAATTTCCTAATCTGGGGGAAAATTCTTTGAGGGGTGCAACCTGCTCCTAAAAATATGGCTGATCGAGCACCTCTGTCACCGCCCGGGCTACATGAACTACCATTTAACCGGTTTGAACTGCATCGAGGAACATAGTACTCTGGTAAAAGGCCACCGATTTCCTGAAGGCACGGAAGCCTGGCACTCATACTTGAGCTCACTAACTGCCAACCAAATCGAGTGGACGTTCCGGTGGCTCCCTCACAGCGAGGTTATCAATATGTCTGGTGAGGTTTGCTATCTCCTGTTAATGGTCCTGCGAAGCATTCTGCCATATGCCCCTCACCGGGTCTTACGCCAGCTGGGGAGACAACAGGGTGTTCCCCATGACGGGGATTTAAGCCAACAAGCCATCGAGTTATGCCCAAGAGCTGCATTTCCTGAAGATAGGGTCCGTCAAATTTGGAACGGGTGTATGTTTTTAGAACCTCAAACTCGAGTGAGAGACTTATCCAAAGGGGAAGTGGAGCCCACCTACACCTCTTGGTACGTCGTAAGAGGCAGGGAGCATCAAGAGAAAAAATGACCCGCAAAGAGACCCCACGTACAACAATTTACCTAGCAAAATAAAGAGCATTGGTCTTGGTTAGAAAAAGAGAACTGCTACCAAGCCACCAAAAGCAAGTTGGAGGCCCAGGTCAGGGAAATCAAGTTTGAAAACATTCTACATACTGCCTCGATTGAAGGGGAGAAAAATAGATTAGCCTAAGAAAATGAAGTCCTCCGGGCCCAGATACAGGAACTAAAAACAGCTGCTGAGAACACAGAGATAAGCAGGGCTGATGAAAGGCTTATAAACAGCCTAAGGCATAAAGTATGTAGCTATGGGAATGATTTAGACAAAGCTGAAGAAGAACTGGCCGAAGTTCGGGCGAGATTGACAAGAAGTGCAGAAGAAAGAGCAGAGTTTGTCCAGAGACTAAAAAGGAAATATGACCAGGAAGTCGTGGGCTTGAAGGAAAAATTGGCCGCCTTCGAGAACGAGATGGCCAAACAGGCAAAAAGATTTAGAGAGGGAACAGTGCTATGCCATGATGGCTCGGTTAGAAAAAGAGTTGCAACAATAGCAAGAACAGAGTCACAAGGATGCCCAAACTTTAGAGGCGAGATCCAAACAAATCGGACGCCTGCTTCAAGAGAAGGGTATTATCAGGCGAAGGGTCCAAGAGATAGCTGACTACATCGTCACCAGATGTCAGGAATGCGAAGATATGACTCGGACCACTTTCTTCTCAGCAGTTATGATCTTCGTCCACAAGATAATGGACGACCTTTAATGCCTCCGACAAGACATAGCATGCAGGCCCGTGGCAAGGCCGAATGATGCCCACCGGCCCCTAGAGCAACAGAAGCACTAATGTATTCTTGATATTTTCGAGTCTGTACTTCAATTTTCTAGTCATAGTCATGTGTTGAGTCCACATTAGTCGTTATATTTTAGAAAATATATGTGTCAAGTCTGTTTTGCAAACTCTGTAATTCCAAAAATGGGCTGCCAGTTTTCTGCAATCAAAAGTGTTTATTTAATGAATGGAAATTTTTAGAATGAAGCTTTTAGAAAAATAATATATGCATCTCTTTGGGTTTTGCTAGCATGAACTACGTGATAATCTGATTCACGCGGCGCCGCAATACGTAGGCAATCCACATAGGATTCGATCATAACCATAAGAAAGGAAACCGAGCGAGGAATAAAAAGCAGAAGCAATAACAAAGGAAAGGGAAAAATAATAAAAAGAAAACAAACCAAGATATAAATCCGGGATGAAATACACAACCATGGCAAAAACATATAGAAAGGCATCAGGTGCATTGCATACCCCGTACGTGCGATTTGCCTATGTGATAAATGTTTTAAACTAACGTTTTGTTGGTTCAATCTAAAAGGTAATCTAAGGTGGTTGGTTTTTCGATAACCTGGCTTCCCATCCTTACTTCACTAGATCAAACGGGAGAATAGAAATGACATCTGAAAGTCACCTGCCAATCGTCAACTCCTCCGTGGAAGACCTAAATCCAGCCATCCCAACATCTGAGTCAGCAACAGTTGAAGAGAATAGGACTCTGTGTTGCCGCATGCTGGAAATGTGGGACGCATGGTCCAATGGTAGGGAACCAACCAGTACCATCCTGGGTTTCCCAGAGATAATCCCCAGGGCAGGAGGGACGTCCAACATCCTCATAAGCTACCCAGCCACGCCATTTGGATATCCAACTATGTCGGCTCACTTTGCCAGAAAGCCTTCTGAGGTTCGCCTCCAGGACTTCTTTTCTGGTGTGTCTTCCAACATTTTCACCGCACCACCAACCTCCGCCACGGCCCCACCAACTATCTCCGGGCCAAGTTTCGAGCCACCAGCATTCACATTCCAAACACCCGTCCATCAGGATACCGCTCATGCTACTCCCAATGCATATCCCCAACAAACTCAACCCGAGTTCACTTTGGGACAGGATAATAAAAGCTTCGAGAATGAAGAAATAACTCGAAAAATGAAGAGTATTGAACAGAGCCTAAAGAAAAAAAAAGACGCTGAGCGGGCAAAAAAGTGTCTCCTATGCAGATCTGTGCATGTTCGCGCACGCCCATCTGCCTCTCGGATTCAAAACCCCCAAGTTCGAAAAATATGACGGACATGGAGACCCCATAGCCAATCTGAAAAGGTACTACAACCAGCTCAGGGGAGCAGGTGGGAAGGAGGAACTTCTCATGGCATATTTTGGAGAAAGTTTGACGGGAATTGCATCAGAATGGTACATGGACCAGGATATATCCCGTTGGCACATATGGGATGACTTTCCCCGGGACTTTGTCCAATAATTCCAATACAATGTGGACATCGCTCGCGATAGGAACTCACTATCCAGTCTCAAAAAGAAACCCTCAAAGAGTTTCAGGGAGTACGCCATCAAATGGCGCGAGCAAGCCTCCAGGGTCAAACCTCCGATGGATGAGTTTGAAATGGTCAGCGTTTGTCTACAAGCACAGGAAGCTGATTACTTCCAAAATATGATGTCCGCCATGGGCAAACCATTCGTGGAAGCAATTAAAATTGGAGAAATGGTGGAANAGCGTTTTTCTACAAGCACAGGAAGCTGATTACTTCCAAAATATGATGTCCGCCATGGGCAAACCATTCGTGGAAGCAATTAAAATTGGAGAAATGGTGGAAAACGGGCTAAAAACTGGTTGTATCCTGAGCCAATCTGCCATAAGAGCGACCTCTCAGGCCATCCAAAGCGGATCTGGGGTTCCGGCCAACAGGAAAAAGAAAGAAGAAGGGGCCATGATGGTTTCCGATGTCATGAAACCTCGACAATACCCACGCCCATTTCCTAAAGCTTCCCAACATTACTATCCTCACCAAGATACAGCTTATGTTTCGCCCCCTTTTCCCTATGCGGTAATGAACGCTCAGCCATAACCTAGGCCGCCACAACAATACAATCAGAATAGAACTCCACCCCGAAAAAATAACCATCGTCCCCAGCTCCATATAATCAACGCCCGCCTCAAAACAGCTACCCGTACAATGCCTACCCCAGAGAGCCACCAAGGAGACTTAATTTCACTCCCATCGGAGAGCCGTATTCCAGACTCTTCCCAAAGTTGGTCCAGATGGGACTCCTGCAACCCGTACCTCCAAACGGGCAAAATCCCCAATCACCATCATATAGACGGGGTACCAGTTGTGCTTACCATTCCAGAGAAGAAGGGCACGACACGGAGGACTGTTGGACCCTCAAAAGGGCCGTGGAAAGCCTTATAGAACAAAAGAAAGTGGTTTTAAGGGACAAAAAAGCTCCCAATGTGACAAACAATCCATTGCCCGCTCGCAATCATGGGCCCGTCATCGGCATGATTTGCGAGGACCAGGATTTTGATCCAGATCTAAAGTCCATCATCGCCATCGCAGATGTAGAAAGAAAACCCAAGACGACACCCAATCCAGCCAAGGAGATGAGAAAGAGTAACCCCGTCCCACAGGTCACGGAACAAATTGAGACTGGGACAAATAAGGGACCCTCTAAAGATGTTGTCCTTTACATCCCCAAGGCACATAGGAAAGAACAAAGTGTGTTGAGCCCTCCCAGAAGGTTACAATTCAACAGGGCAATAATTAATGGCTCAAAAATATATGTCCCGAAGGGGACGTATGCGGCGCGGGGGAAAATAATTTCACCCAGGCTGAATGAGCCTATGGTTATTAGCCGCGCGTTGCAAACTCCCATAAAGAATACTACTATCGTCCCATGGAATTACCACAGGACGGTGGTGACATACAAAGGGAAAGAGATTACTGGGGAAACAGGCGATATAAACTCTTCAGAGAAATACCTCGACCCGAAAGAGCTAAACAAAAGCAAGTTGAAACGTTTTCCGCCCAAAAGGCCGATCAGTGCCGGAGAGGCAGAAGAATTCTTCAAGAATATGAAAACCTCTGAATACGCCATAATCGAGGAGCTCAAAAAATTCCTAGACTAGGTCTCGCTTCTATCCTTGCTGGTAAATTCAAGCGAGCATCAGAAGATCCTGATCAAAACCCTCAACGAAGCACACGTTCCGGCCGACACCACAGTCGAGCAAATGGAAAGGATGGCAGAATGACTTTTTGAGGTACCGGATTTCATTCAGCAGCAATGATTTGCCCCCGGAAGGGGTCACCCACAACAAATCTCTCCACCTAACTGTTAAATGTGAAGGTTACTATGTGAAGAGAGTTATAATGGACGGTGGATCTAGGGTTGATATTTGCCCTCTATCGACCTTACAAAGAATGTAGATCGGGACTGAAAGAATCAGGCCCAAAACTGTGTGCGTCTGGGCATTCGATGGTATCAAGAGAGACACGATCGGAGAGATTGATTTGGTCTTAAAAATCGGCACTGTAGATTTCGAAGTGACATTCCAGGTCATGGATATGGATACTTCCTACAATTATCTCCAGGGAAGGCCTTGGATCCATGCGGCGGGGGTACTGCCATCTACTCTCCACCATATGGTTAAGTTCGAATATGAGGACCAGGAAATCGTGGTCCATGGGGAAGACGAGCAATCTATTTACAGGGACCCATTAGCCCCATGCCTGGAAGCAGGAGAGGGCAGCGAGCACATATTCTACCAAGCTTTCGAGATTGTGGTTGCGGACCAGCATGAGGAAGGAACCTCGTGCCCTCAACCCTTCCTATCAAACGCATCGATTATGGTCGCCAACGACATGATCAAACATGGGTACACACCTGGAAAAGGGCTCGGGGTGTCCTTGCAATGCATTAAAGAACCCGTCACTTTGCCTGCCAATAAAAAGTTTTTCGGCATAGGGTTTCAAGCTACCCCCGATGATGAACAATCGGCTGACCAACGCAAGAAAAATGGTTGGGTATTGCCTCAGCCGATCCCACACATCACTGCATCATTTGTCAAGCCAAAATACGTGGAAGAAGAAGAGGTTTTTACGGCTGAAGAAATAGAAGAAATATACGGAGCAATGAGGAAAATGTTGTATGAGGCCCATATGGTCCAACCAGGAGAAGGCTCCAGCATTGCCGAAGTACAATATATGGGGCCTGATGCCAAGTTGCAAAACTGGGAGGCTACTCCATTCCCCGTCCGGCGGGAGTCCCGGTAGTTCAGCTTTTGCCATCCTTTCTGCACTATGAGTTATTTCAGGGTGTAACCCAAGTTCTTTTTTCTTGCCTTCAAATTTCGATGTAAACCCTCCTATGTTCAAATTCAATGAAATGAAATCAAAATTTCATCGTCTACTATTCTTTATGATTGTTGTTTACTTTTCTTATTTTTCAAGTCCTAATAATGCGGCTTTAAAAAATNTCAAGAACTGGAATATGACGAAGAAGAGGCTTTTAGGGAAATAAATCGAGAATTGGAACAGTTCGAGAATAAGCCTAAGCCAAACTTAAACGAAACGGATCCCATTAACTTGGGCAGTGAAGAAGGGATTCGAGAAAGCATGATAAGCGTCCACACGGATAAAAAGACTAGAGACGCCTTGATTCAACTCCTATTTAAATTCAAAGACGTATTTGCTTGGTCCTACGACGACATGCCCGGACTAAGTACGGACTTGGTGGTACACAAATTTCCAACCTACCCCGGTCATCCACCGGTCTAACAAAAGCAGAGGAAATTTAAAACAGACATGAGTGACAAGATCAAAGAAGAGGTCACTAAACAACTAAAGGCTGGAGTAATCCGAGTGGTCCAAAACACAACCTGGCTAGCCAATGTGGTTTCGGTGCCTAAAAGGGACGGAAAGGTCCTACTATGTGTCGGCTACCGAGATCCGAATAAAGCCAGTTCCAAAGATAATTTTCCACTGCCAAAGATACACATCTTAGTGGACAATTGTGCCAAACATGAGGTACAGTGTTTTGTCGATTGCTATGCCGGATATCACCAGGTGTTGATGGATGAAGAAGATGCAGAAAAGACAGCCTTCACTACACCCTAGGAAACATACTGTTACCGGGTCATGTGGTTTAAAGAACGCTGGGGCTACTTATATAAGGGCCATGACCGCCATATTTCACGACATGATGCATCAGGAGATTGAGGTGTACGTGGATGATGTGATCATTAAGGCCAGAACCCAAAATGACTATGTGCAGCATTTGAGGAAATTCTTCGAACGCCTGCGCAGATATAATTTGAAGTTAAACCCAGCCAAATGCGCTTTCGGTCGATGGGGCATCGAGCTGGACTTATTGTCAGTCGATGGGGCATCGAGCTGGACTCAACAAAGATAAAATCTATCCGGGATCTCCCACCCCAAGAACCAAGAAGGAAGTCATGAGTCTGTTGGGTAGGTTGAATTACATCAGCAGGTTCATCGCTCAGTTGACCTCCACATGCGAGCCTATATTCAAGCTATTGAAAAAATATGCGGCCATCAAATGGACAGACGAGTGCCAGAGCGCTTTTGACAATATCAAAGAATATCTGTCAAATCCTCCAGTGTTAGTCCCACCAGAACCAGGGAGACCTTTGTTCCTATACCTGACGGTGCTAGAAAATTCCTTTGGGTGTGTTCTCGGGCAACACGATGCAACCGGGAAGAAAGAGCAACCCATTTATTACTCAAGTAAGAAGTTCACAAACTACGAGGCCAAGTATTCTTAGTTAGAAAAGACTTGCTGCGCTCTGNCCCATCGGGAGATTAGCAAAATGGAAAATCTTGCTCACAGAATTCGATATTGTCTATGTCACTCGCACAGCTATGAAAGCTCAAGCATTGGCCGATCATCTAGCTGAAAATCCGGTCGATGATGAATACCAGCCCTTGAGCACTTATTTTCCGGATGAAGAAATCAATTCCATCGAAGTAATCTCGGAAGGCGCTGACACTTGGAAAATGTTCTTCGACGGGGCAGCCAATGCGAAAGGTATCGGGATAGGGGAAATCTTGATTTCACCCGGGGGACAACACTACCCAGCCATGACCCACGTCCGTTTCTTCTGTACAAACAATACTACTAAATATGAAGCTTGTATAATGGGCATGAACATGGCCGTTGACATGGATGTAGAAGGGTTGTTGATCATGGGGGACTTCGATTTGATCATCAAGCAGGCTTAGGGAGAGTGGGAAACTCGAGATGTTAAGCTTCTTCCCTACATACAATATGTGGAATATCTTAGCAAATGATTCAAAGCTGTTGAGTTCAGGTATATTCCTCGGTGCCACAACGAGTTAGCTGATGCACTGGCTACCCTAGCTGCAATGCTGCCATATCCGGGTAATGTTCACATTGACTCGTTGGAGATTCAAATCAAGGAAATGCATGGTTATTGCAACACGGTCGAAGTAGAACCCGACGTCCGACCATGGTATCATGGTATTAAAAGATTTTTGAAGACAAAGGAATATCCTGAGCAGGCCAACGGAGACCAAAAGAGAACCATCCGAACGCTCGCCAGCAATTTCTTCCTAAGTGGGGAAGTACTGTATAAAAGGACTCCCAATCTAAATCTATTAAGATGTGTGGACGCCAAAGAAGCCGAAAAGATCATGGGCGAAGTCCATTCAGGAGTATGCGGTCCCCACATGAATGGGTACGTCCTCGCAAAGAAAATCTTGCGGGCTGGATATTATTGGATGACCATGGAGAAAGATTGTTTCGGTTTCGTCCGGAAGTGCCATAAGTGTCAAATACATGACGACCTAATCCATGCTCCATCTTTAGAACTGCATCCTATGTCGGCGCCCTGACCATTTGTTGCTTGGGAATGGATGTCATTGGGCCAATCGAGACAAGGGCCTCAAACGGGCACAAATTCATTTTGGTTGCTATCGACTATTTCACGAAATGGGTCGAGGCCGTCACGTTCAAAGCTGTCATTAAGAAAGTGGTGGTGGATTTCGTGCACACTAATATGATCTGTCGTTTTGGTATCCCAAAAAATATCATTACCGACAACACCGCAAATCTAAACAGTAACTTGATGAGAGATGTGTGTGAACAGTTCCAGATAACACACCGCAACTCGACCCCTTACCGGCCCAAAGCAAATGGCGCCGTTGAAGCAGCAAACAAAAACATCAAGAAAATTCTCAGGAAAATGATTCAAACATCCAGACAATGGCATGAAAAGTTGCCTTTTGCATTGTTAGGATATCGCACGACCGTGCGTACATCGGTGGGGGCTACCCTTCACCTATTGGTTTATGGCACTGAAGCCGTAATACCCGCTGAAGTCGAAATTCCCTCCCTTCGGGTTATTGTCGAAGCAAAAATTGAAGATAATGAGTGAGTCAAGACCTGACTGGAGCAATTAACTCTGATTGATGAGAAAAGAATGGCCANAAAAGGAGCGTTATACCTGGGGGACATCAAAGGAAATGACCCCGAAACGGCCGTCAACGCAGATGCCGTCAAAAGATACTATGTTTGATCCTCTATATATTTGCAAGTGTTCTCCGGTTGGGATGACGAAGTCTTTTATTCTCGCTACCCAAACATCATTTACCCTTCTTGCAAACCCTTTGAGCCGGTTACTCTTCTTTCATTACCCTCTTTGGAACCCGAAGTTCTTATTGAAAAAAAAATCAATTAGAAACAAAAAGAACAACACAAGTTTCCTGAACTACGTTCGACTTGATTCCGAAAGGATACGTAGGCAGCCTCTCCCTGGGGTTCAGTCACACCAACATAAAAATTCCACATTTCCCCAAGAGTTTAAGTTGGGGCAAATCTTATGTTCAGTGACGTTTTCGCATAAAAGGTTCCAAAGTTGTAATTCAATACAAATTCTTTTCGCCCAAAAACCCTGTTCAAGTCCTTCCGATCAATCAACAAAGATGTCCAAATTGGAGGATACAGTTGTTCGGAGCAGATACAAGAAATGAGAGAAATCAAAATGAGAGAGTCTTATCGGTGAAAATCCACACGGGCACTGTAAGGCGACAGTGAGTAGAGAAATTGAAAATGAGAGAGTCTTGTTAGTGAAAACTCACAAAGAGCACTACAAGGCGACGGTAAGAAGAGAAATGAGAGAGGCTAGTTAGTGAAAACCCGCAAAGGGCGCCACTGATCGAAAAGGATAATGGGTCACTGACATGGACACAATCCGGGGCAAGGTTTCTCAATCTCGAGGTAATAGTTATGATGAATTTCTGAGAGTCGGACGGTTTACACGGATCAGGCATCCAGTCCAAAGGGAATGTCATGTTAATTAAAGCCCGCATGCACTCCAGATAAGTCTTTCTTTTCTTCCCCCGAAAGGGACACCTCTTGTTCAAATTCGTCGTCCATTCTGTCATTTATTTTTCTTTTGAATCCCTTTAGGTCTAACTCTGTCCCAAAACTAAAGCAAAGAAAAGATGGCAAGACTGATTTACGGGGCTCTCATTTGACGGGGTCAATATGAAAAAGGCACCCAGCCTCGTCGGGGACATCAAATCGATCCCGACTGGCCACAATGGCTGATGATTCAAATTCAAAACCTTGAAAAGAGAATGTCAAATCGAAGTGCCTATAAAGGCAAATGAAGTTGAAAGGTTGAACCCAGCATGGCTAACCATCTTGGCAAGGTGTTAAAAGACGAAGTATTCCCGGTGGCTTAAAGTTACAATTGGAAGAATAGTCAGAAGTCAAAAGCCAATAAAAGGCGAAATAAAGTTGGAAAGGTTAAGTCCCACACGACCAACAGTCGCAGCAGGATTTGAGGGGCCAAAACTCCCCCCCTGATACTCTGGAAATCCAAAAGAAAAGCAAGAGAAAGGCCTACAAAGGCAAAAAGACAACAAAATGTTGGGTCCCCCATGACCGATCGCCATGGTAAAATCTAGAAAGCCAAGGTCCTCGGGATTAGAGATGAAACCCAATCCCCCCAGCAAGCAAACAAGAAAGCAAGTGTTTGAGATCTCCATCAAAAGAATTGAGATCAAGCAGATGAAAATCAAGACCGCGAAACCAACCACCGTTTCAAACTAACAAATCGTTCTTTGTTTGAAAATAGAAAACAGGTATAAAAGCAACTATGTAGAAAGCAGGTGCAATCCAAAGGAATTGCGCAAGGGCTGGAAGGAGCTCTGTAGCATTGACTCAAAGAAAGGGAAGTTTCCTCTAAAAAATCTTTTTCTGCATATATATATATATATATAAAAGAGAAGAAATGAAGTTGAATGTGATGCAACCCTAAAGTAGCATAGGGTCCTCAACCCCTAGCCAAACATTTTCCAACCAAGGACATCCCAGTCATCAGTTGATGCCAGTGTAGGGTCCCGTACCCAAGAAGACAACAACATAACATGTTGATCATATTCAGACGCTGGCACAATCATGTGATCTCTATTTCAGGCAACAATATAACCTGTTGACCTCCCCAGACACCGGCATAACCCGGCGATCTTCCTGACAACAGCATAGCCTGTTGATCATCTTCAGACGCTGGCATAATCTAGTGATCTCTATTTCAGGCAACATCATAACCTGTTGACCTACCCAGACACCGACATAACCCGGCGATCTTCCTGACAACAGCATAACCTGTTGATCATTTTCAGACACTGCATAACCCAGTGATCTCTATTTGCAGAGGATAGTATAACCCGTTGACCTTTCCAGACACCAGCATAACCTGGCGATCTTCCTGACAACAACATAACCTAGTGATAATCTTCAGACACTGGCATAACCCATTGACCTCTATTTCAGGCGACAACATAACCCATTGACCTGTCCAGACACCAGCATAACCTGGCGATCTTCCTGACAAAATCATAACCTGTTGATCATTTTCAGACACTGGCATAACCCAGCAATCTCTATTTCAGGCAACAGCATAACCTGTTGACCTCCCCAGACACCAGCATAACCCGACGATCTTCCTGACAATAGCATAACCTGTGATCATTTTCAGACACTGGCATAACCCAGTGATCTCTATTTCAGGAAACAACATAACCTGTTGACCTCCCCAGACACCGGCATAACCCGACGATCTTCCTGACAACAGCATAACCTATTGATCATCTTCAGACACTGGCATACCCCAGTGATCCCTATTTTCAGGAAACAACATAACCTGTTGACCTTTCCAGACACCAGTATAACCCGGTGATCGTTTATTCTCCAGACACTGGCATAACCCCAATGATCTCTTTTCCCCAGACACCGGCATAACCTGGTGATCTTCTTAACAACATCATAACCTGTTGACCTTTCTAGACACCAGCATGACCTGATGATCTTTTCTTCTCCAGACATTAGCATAACCTAGTGATCTATTTTGTGACAACAACATAACCTATTGATCCTTCCCCAGACACCGGAATAACCTGGTGATCTCTTCTTGACGACAGCATAACCTGTCGATCTTTTCCAACATAGGGTCTCCAATCCCTAGTTGGTTTCACCTTTTAGGCATAGGGTATCCACCCCCTAGTCTGCATTCACTCAGGGTACGCAGGTCCCGACCTTTTATTGCTTTCAATAATAAAATAGCATAGATTTTATTACAATAACTCACAAAATTTTCCTAGTGAAAATTGGGGTAGAAAATTTCGTTCGTTTGTTTTGATTTTATGCAGATTACGTTTCTAGAACATTGGAACTCGAGACGACCAAAAGAAGAAGTTTCGGTCCAAAATAACAAAACAAAAGAAAGAAAGAGAAGATTGAATCCAAAAGCGCACAAACGGGGAAGATGTGGACTATTCAGGACGAGATTGAAGTCATCCGTCCAGTATATCCCGCTTTGATCCGAGGAACGATAAGACAAAACCAGCATCTGCGATTAACAAACACCAGGATCCAGAACAGAGTCAGCCAAAGATCAAGACTCAAGACCAAATCCTAGATAGGAATCTTGTATATTTAGTAGCTGATAGGTTTTAGTTAGTCCTCCTTTTTGCACTTAGGTGTAATACGGAGATCAGCAGCAGTAACATCAGCAACCGCAGTGAAACCACAGTCACTCGGTAGTCCTAGCTACCAAAACTTCCAGAACTACACTAACCCGATTCCTTTATAGCCAAGGATATGTAGGCAACTTCTGAAGCAGGATTCGGTCAAACTTTTCAAAAACGCTTCACAATGGAACACATGAATGGGTAAAAGTCGTTTATTGCTGCTCACTTTGTCTTTGCCCGAAAACTCTTCGTGTTTCTGAGCAAAGAGGGGCAGTTGTGAGCACATGATTTTTACTCGCCATATCATCCTATAAAAATCTCGATAAATCAATTGATTTTATGATTTTTTTTGTTGATTTTCAGTGATTAATTGTGAATTATTTGCATTTTTGCATATCCATAATTCATCTTTTAAAATTACTAAAATTTGCATCACTATTATCAAGGAATTATGAACTTATTATTTATAATTAATTAAATAATAGACGAATGATGGTTATTTAACGTAATGTGGTTCTTAATAACTAATTACTAAAAAATTAATCATTTTTATTCGATAATTCATAGATTTAATTAGGAATATAAAATTGATTATTTTATTCTTAATTAATATGTAAATAGATGAAAAATAAGGTTTAAAATTAATTTCTACAATTTGGATTAAATTAAATTTGAACTTAATTAGTTTAATAAATTAAGAGAGCCAATTTCGGACCTGGGCTTGAAACTACCCAGGCCCAAACCCAATCCCTATACACTCAACCTACCCAGGCCCAAACCCAATCCTTACACACTCAAATAACCCAGGCCCAAACCCCTTACCCGGCTTGCCCTAGCACCCATCCAAACGACCCCGTTTGGGTTAGTTAATTAAATCCTGACCATTGATCGAAATAGATCGGACGGCCAGTAACTCACCCTCTCTAGTATATGTATGTCCTAAACAAACCCCACCCCCTCATTTGCAAAGTATCACACCCCATTTCCCCTTCGTCCGTCTCTCTCTCTCCTCTCTCTAACAAACCCTAGCCGCCCTAAAGTTCCCACCGTACTCCGCCGACCGGAAATCTCCTTCGGTAGCGGAGCCTCACCCAATCGACCCCAAACTTTCACCCTACAATCCTCTCCTCCTCCTCAATCACCTCATGCCTTCAACTTCTCCAAAAACCCAATTGGTTTACGTCAATTTCAGATCTAAGAATTTGAAAACCCCAAAATTACTCCCCGGCCGATTCAAAGACAATCAATGGTTCAAACCTTCATGGGTAGATTGCCCTTAACTAGAGTAATCGATTCATGAAGGTTTGATTCATTTTCAAACCCCACTGGAATCCGGCAAGGTCCAACAACCTCCTTTCTCTTTCCCGGCCAAAACCCCTTTAACGGGTATCCCCCCTTCCCTTCTAATTGTTTCTTGTACTATTAGCATGAATATGTCATAGTGTAATAACTTTTTTTTATTTGTTGTATCACTGTTTAGATTTTTTGTTTTCTTTCATCGTTTTCTTCTACCTGTTCATATTTCTTCCTTATCGTTTAGTTTAAGCTCTAAATGTATTTCATGACAGTCATGTTTTGATTTGTTCTCATAAATTAAGTAATTAGGTTTCTATGATAACCATGTTTCCTAACTTAGGTCTTGTCATTGTCTGTATGTGTGACTGTTCTTCTTTGATTCGCACTACCTTCGATTTGATTAATTCAGTGTTTAACATGTTATGTACATTCCGGACTGTTTTGCAACCATGTTTAGTCACTTAGGATTTCCTGTTAATCATCATTGATTTATTAGGTGTTCTACTTGTTAAAATTAATAATTAGCTTTATTGATTCATGCTTAAGTTTTCCAGAATACCTTTACTTTCGCTTTATCTCCTCTCTAAATGCTACTGTCTACCTCCATTTGATTAATCACCCTAATTTTAGTATAGTCTGAAGATTAATCATTCACCTAATTATTTTATTAGTTAATTAGGCTCATAACTTCATTAAGAGTTTAGTTACTAATATAATTAACTAAGATCAAGAAGCAGTCTAATAAACTAACCATTTTTATTAATTGGTAAGTCTTGAAATCTTGTCCAAGATAATTAGTCTGGGATTAACTGACTAAAATATATCATTTAACCTAGGCTTAATAATTAGCCAACGCCTAATCAACCTCTTAAACCAGTTTAGAATCGGTAGGGATTAAGCCTCTTAATTAATCAAGTCTAACAACCTAGTTGTTTCTATCAATTGCTCTAAGACAGACTAGTTAGGACCAGTTGTGCATTTGAGTTAACTAAGTTCAAAATAATTTCACCTTTATATAATTTCAACTCCCTCGATCTAGAAGTTAACTTAGCTAACCTCTTAAGTAGTTAATTAAAAAATAATATGTCCAAAGATAATTAGCTTAGGATTAATTAGCTAAAACAAATTAGTTAATCTGGGCTTAATAATTGGTTAAGCCGCTGATTTTAGGTAACCAATTTGAATTACTTAATTAAGTCAGTTTAGTTTAAATTAAGGAATTAAATTGATTTGACCTACTTTATTTAATTAACTTAAACATGGATAACTAGTATGAAAACTAACTCTAGGTATTTAATCAATTAACCTTTAATTAATTAACTTAACCATAATTAAGAACAACTAATAGTTAACTAAAGAACATAGCTGGGGTTAACTAACCAAAGTTAATGCCTAGTTAACTAGTGAACCTAACTAGTGTTAGTTAACTAGAGTTAAACAATAATCCAAAGTGAGCTTAACTTTGATTACCCGATGGTAAATTCAGGGACTCTAAGGGGTACATTCGGTAACTTAGTTTAGGAAATCAGGCTTTTAAGGTTAAAAGGGTATTTTTCTAAAGAAGCAAAGTTCTGGAATGGGGGGCAGTTGTCCCAAAGATAGGGTTGACAGATGCCCTATGTACTATTTTTGTACTATTATTCAGTATTGGATAGGGAATATCCAAAAGAATATCCCATTCCAAAATATCCTATAAATAGACCCTCTTTTTAGAGGTTAAGGGTTAGAATTTTTACACTTGTGAGCTGCTGGGATACAAGATCCTTCCCATTCTTCAGAAATACTGTCTCTACTTAAAAGGTTTTGAAAAGAGAGTCCTATTAGAAATAAAAATTATGACTTCCTTTTTGAAAACAAGTCTACAACTAAATGGCCTAACCCAACTGCTATTTTTCTTGGATTTCTGATTTCTGGAAGTTTTCTTCAAACATTCACACTCAAAGATTTCTGGGTTAATTCTTGCTGGGCTGTTTGTTTTTGTCCCTGTGTTTTCTGTTTGCCGCTGCTGATCTCCCTTCCTATTTTGCTGTTTATTGTTCATACTTTACTTTATTTGGTCAAGTTTCTTGCTGGATTTTCTTTCTCTTTAAAGGTATGTAACATTGAACTTTATACAAACTTATTGAATTCAGAGTTTGTTTTAAACTTGTTGGTTCATGTTGTATTTTCTTCAAAAACATGTGAATCTTCTTCTCCCCCTTTTTTAATGTAGAAACTGAAGTAAGATTATCATTATCTAAGTGTATGCATGCAACTCTTGGAATTTTCTTGGTAGTGTGCTGAACTTCTGTTAACAAGCTTAATGTTTGATAACTAGGTGGTAATTTCATATGTTTTAGCATGTTAGCAAGATAAATGGAACTAGGGTATATGAATCTGACCTTCCAATGTTCAAGTTCACCCCATAATAGTGCACAAAACAGTAGTGTAGATGGCTGAAATTCACCCTTTAAAGGGTATACAACATGTAGTCAAAAGGGCTATAGAGTAAAGAATCTGAACCCTTATGTGGTCTGATTCAGTCTCTAAAAAGCCAAGAATAGTCAAAATGTTCAAAGGAATGCTATTTGAAGTATTGGTATGGTTGTTAGAAATGTCAAGTAAGTTTGTATCTCTGGGTTTGAATCAGACTCTCCTTCATAGTCAGATTCAATCTAAGAAAAACACATAAAACATGTTGCCTTTCTTTCTGTTGAACCTGTGATCACTTATCAAAATCTGGTTGTCCCTCTATGTGTGATTACAACAGCAGAAGTATCTGTTAGAGGCTTCTGTGATTAATTCTATATCCTTGAAGTCATAATAGAGTCATTTAGCTAGCATTAAAGGGGTAGCGAATCTGACCCTTTATAATGGTCAAATTCACCCCATATTTTAGATTCTTAGAGAGTAGTTTCTCACCCTTCAACGGTACAAAAATGAGGTCATCAACAAAGGCTCTAGAGTATGGAACCTGAATCTCCCAAATGCTTAGGTTGACTCTCTCAACATGCCTAAGTAATCAAAATCAAGGAATAAGTATGGACTGAAGGTCCAAGGTATGGAAATGACAGTCTCGGAGTTGAGTTTGATCCCTTTATGGTCATATTCATATCAAGAAAGTGCATAAATGATTATGCCATTAGTATAGCTTAGCATAGCATTATCAGGTTAAACTTGACCTCTTTTCATGGTCTTGTTCGGTCTGATGGGTGCCCAACACTTAATTAGTTCTTGTATTCTATAAATTACTAAAAAAGGGCTGTACAGTACGAAGAATCCAAATGTGGAGCGGCTATTTAGGATTTCCATTTTTTTAGTTTCCTTTGGATATTCATAAAAAATGTGTTTTAACCAAAGCTGTATTTTCGCTTCAGAAAAACTGTAATTCGTTCGCTTTTGCACTTTGGAATCTTGTAATTTAAGGGACTGGACTGTATATGCATTTTTTTAGCCGNACGTATCCTGTTAAACTCTCATAAATCAATGTATGAACACTTTGAACCTTGAAGCATGTGATTAGGCTATCTAAAAGTCAACAAGAATTTTTAATTTAGAATTGGTAAAACTGCCTGTGTTGTGTATCTTCACCAGAAATTACAAAGCTCCAGAAAAAAAAAAGTAATTTTAACTTACCAATTTGAAGCGAGACCAGTAGATAATGCATTTATGTGTCTATAATTCTTATAGGATTATATATACATCTGCACGAATAAGGCGCATTTTGATTAACACATTTTTATCATTTACCAAACTAGGAAGAAATGATCTTTAATATCTGATTAAGACTTGAATTTCCTAATTGTTAGTTTTCTTGCAGAAATAGCCAAGCTAGGATGGCCTAAAGTGATTAATTGGGGCAAAATATGGCCATAGCCCAAAAATTGTTTCCTTTTAGGCTAATGAATCCCTCTCTTTCTTTAGACAACCCCCTTAAATAAAATCAGGCCCTTTAGATTGAAATTTGATAAAGAACCAAATATTATTCCAAGTTACAATAAACTACACTCGGGAGTGGCAACTCATGCCCCCGACCCTCAATTCTAAACAACTAAAAATGCACATAACAATCACAGGTGCATTTCATGTGACGTTTTGCCCTGTGCTAAAAAACAACAAGTGCATGCCATCGTAACTTGTCCAAGATAAATCCATAAACGTCCTAATCGGTCTTAAAACTAAAACGCTCTTTCAAAAAATAGAAAACTCAAACATCGCCACAAATGGGCATTATAAAACCGTCACGACCATAGTCTTGACTACATAATCTATACGCGGGTGCGACAATTCATGTCCCCGTCTTCAACTTCAAACTATAATAGAAAACATATCTTGTAATTGCGGGTGCATTTCATGTGGCGTAGTTCTAATATGTCCCAAAAACAAATAAGTGCACGACATCGTGACTTATTTCAAGATAAATCCATAAA